>QRFJ01004609.1:0-62479 GCA_006176705.1 Cocos nucifera
CCCCTTTCTCCATGCCATACTCTCTTCTCCCCTTGCTCTCCACGTCCAAAAGTGTTTTGGATTTGGATTGGTGCGATTTAGATCAAGAAAAGGAGATCAAAAGCAAGAAGGCTGCGCTGCTGCGAAGAACGACTGCAGATCTTCAAAAGGAGTTTTGAAGATCCTCCAGATCAGATCCAGATCTGATTTTTGGAGGTGTGATAGAGAAGAAGAGGATCTCCAGATCCAGCCCGAGTGGATACCGGTAGAGGCCAGGCGCTTGCGTGGCTTAATCCAGAACCTTCCGCTGCAAACAGGATCATCAACAGGGTAATAGGATTACCCTATTCAGGTAAATTGAATGTGATTTAATTTATCCTTTTCATTTAATTTTTATTAAATAAATAAAAATCAGATCTGAAGCATCCCTGATCTGATACAGATCTAAGAGAAAAAATTTTTAAATATATCTCTTGATCTGATCAGATCTGAACGAACCTGGTCAGGGAAATCAGGATCCCCTTCACTAGTATGCCAGGATCAACTCTAATCTTCCTAGGGTCAACTTTAATTTTCTTGAAACTTGAAATACTTTATTCTAGGGCTTGTTTCAATGAAGGGGTCAGCTCTTTTGACTATAAGGTCGACTCCACTAATTCTAAACTTAAATTTTTTCTTTTTAAGAACCTTGACTTAGTGACTTTTGAGGAAATCTTTTTCAAGGATTATTTCTTCAATTTGAGAACCTAGACAGACCTACATTTATCCTTGAAGCACATAATTAGTATCATCTATACTCAACATTTTGGAATCATCAAAATAAATCTTAGGGTCAACAATCTCTCCCTTTTTGATGATGACAAAACTTTGAGTATAAGTGCAATAAAAGCAAATAATATATTTCAATTCATTTTGCCAATATGTATCATAAAATAATTCATTAAACACATAAATGCTCATTTTATGAATGTTCTCAATTAATCTTTAGTCCATTGCACATATTTGTCCATTACAAATATCTCACATGCTCATTTTAGAAAAATATCTTGGTTCAAATCATCAATAAGTATTAAGGTTTCATCTTAAGCATTGAGTTTCTTAAGAATTAATTCATTGAGCATATACTCAATATTTGTCTTCTCATTTTTGATAGCATCAAAAAGCTCATGGAAAGAATCAAAAAATATTATCAAAATCAGTAGGATTGAATTTAAGAATGTATCAAAATGAGAGATATATTAAATTCAAAAAATTAGCTCAAATGAATTAACATTTTTTTGAAAACTTGTCTTTTGATTCAAAATATGCTTAAAATATTGCTTTCTTTTCATAAATTAGCTTGAATTCAAATACCAATTACTCTCCTCCTTTTTGAATGAATTTGGCTCTATAGTTAGATTTTTAAATAAGTACTTTTAAGCATTAAGAGGAATAGAGCTTTTCAAAAATTTGAGCAGTGAAATCAAGTATAATATTTACTTAAATATTCATTCTTTTTCTTTATAAAAATTAATTATTTAAATTTAGAAAAGGAATATACTCAAAATGTATCAAGCAAATCAATGATAGCATCAGAGCAAATGAGAGCTATGTTTTCAAATTAGTTTCTTGAGTACAAATTACTTTAATAAAAATGACTTTATAGAGATTTCTTAGGGCACATCAAAAATTTTCTATTATATTTAGATTTTTAAATGAGTTTTAAAACTAGATTTAAAATTTATTTCTTGTAGTAAAAATATATTTTAAATTTAATTTAACTCCAATTAATTGCCAAGAAAGATAAAGTAATCAAATTATGTAAATCAAATTAACTAATCACATAAAAGCTCCAATTAAAAAGATCATAAACATTTAGAATTTAAGATCAAAATTTAATTTTCTCAACATAAATTAATTAGAATTTTTAATCAGAGTTAGATAACATCTCTCTCCCTATTTTTTAGAGTAAATATTAGGGAATTTATGTTTCCCTTCAATATTTTAATAATAGTTTCTCCCCCTATTAATACTGGATAACTTTACTTTTTAACTTTTCTGCGTCTTTTTCCTACAAATTAAGTACATTGAACATGAATTTAACCATTAAATTTAGATTCTCTAAATTTCAAATTTAGATTTTCAAATTCAAGAGCATTCTCAATTAACTAATTATATCCTTTTTAATATTTTCTCATCTTTAGTTTTGCAAATAAAGCCATTTTCAAAAAATGTAATTTTAATAAGGCATTTAGGGAATACCTATAGAACATTTCAATTTTAAGGATTTTGAGTATTAAAACTAATATTTCAATAAGAAAATCACTTTGATTCAATAGAGGTAGAATTTTTTGAATAACATAGCTTTAGAAACACTTCTCTCCTTTTTTACACCAAAGTAGATCATTCAAAAACATATCAAAAGAATTTATCTCAAATAATATAATGGCAAGAATAAAGCCATGAAATTTCAAATTTAAGACATAGCATACATTTCTTTTACCAAAAGATAAAACAATAGAATTTAAGGCAAGAATAAACTATTTGATACCAATTATGATAAATTTCTAAAAAATTTTCCTTGACACCAGTTGCTTTAAGATTCAAATCAATTGACAATTTTCTTAAAAAATAGATTTATTGGTACCAATCAAAGATTTTAAAAAAATATTTATTAATTTTATTTCTCTACAATAATTAAATTTATTTATCAAAGTTAAAATATTTTAAATTGATGAAATATGAAATGAACCAAAAAGTAATTGGGAACATTCATAAACTGTACATTCATATGTATTTATTCTATAACTTCATGATTCATATTAGCAATTTAATTAAAATATATTATTTATTTTTATTATGCATACATTCAAAGTTTTGTTATCATTAAAAAGGAAAAGATTATTGATCCTAGATTGATTTTGATGAGTCCAAAATATTGAATATAGATGATACTAATTATGTATTTTAAGATTGAATATAGGTCTTTCTAGATGTTCAAATTGAAAAAATAGTCTATAGAAAAGATCTTCTCAAAAGAAACTAAATTAGGAAATTTAAAGATGAATTGTCAAGCTTCTAACTTAGTGGAGTCGACCCTAAAAGGCTAGGAGCAGACCCCTACATTGATATAGGCTAAAAACAAAAGATCTCTAAGTTTTAGGATAATTAGAGTTGATCCCTGAAGAGCTGGAGTTGATCATAAGATAGTTGGAGTTGACCCTTGAAGAATTGAAGTCGAACCGAAGCATGAAATAGCACTAATGGATAGTTTTCTGCACTTTTCTAATTTCTAGCTTTTAGCTCCAATGGTTGGTCCAGGCAACCTGATGGTTAAAATTAATTTTTCAACAACTTCTAAGCCTATTAAGAGCTAGAGAATCATTTGGAAAAGAAAGAAAAGGGGATTAAAGTGAAAAACTTTTAGATTTGAGTGAGGTCCATTGAATATCCAAAGGAAAACAAAAAAGAGAGGAACCAAGTATAAAATTTAGAGAGCTTTCAAAAGCAATCATTTTCTACTTCTTCCACATCCTTTCAATCTTCAAAAAAGAGAAGATAAAGCATCAAAGAGCAAATCATTCAGCCTCTTCTTCATGTATAAAGAGTTCAAATTTTCTATTTTTGTTTTGTACTGAAATTCACTTGCTTGTATGTTCTTTTCTTTATAAGTTTATTTGAGAGAGAAAAACTTGCGGTAAAGACCAATCCAAACCTGAAATTAGATGTTGTAGGTTTTGGTTAATAAGCCCATAAAACCTACTACATTGATTATGATCTTAAAAAATAATTAATGTAAAATTGTGGTTGGTGATCCTAAAAAAATCAGCTTGGTTTATTTGTGAGCTTAGAAAATCAAACACAATGTAATCATGATGATTATAGTAGAATTTTCAAGAAAAGCTTGAAAAGTGAATGTAGATATGGGGTTGCACCAAACCACTTTAAATCTTTGTGTCTATGTTGCGTCTTTGCTTCTTGCTTTACTTATTTTATTACTTGCTTAACTTTGCTTTTAAATACCTGCATGGCATCATACATATATTTTAATTCCGCTGCTACTTGAATAATACAATCACAACCACTTAAATTGACTTAACTAGAAGCACATACTTATCTTGAGCTTAATTTGGTTGAAATTTTAAAGGAACCTATTCACCCCCCCTCTTGGGTTGCTACCTTCTGGGCAACACCTACTCTATAAATAATGCCCTCTCTCCTCCTCCATTAGAAGGTTCTCAATGCCCTTTTCTCTTGCACACTTCTTCTCTTCTTCATTTTTTTTTCCTTCTTCTTCCATCTTTTCATCAAAGGATAGTGCTTAGATCTAGATTGGGATGGCTAGATCTAAGAGCTTCTTCCTCTCTTCTTCCAAGAAGCCAAAAGATGAAGACGCTAAAAGAAAATAGAATCAACATCATTATTAGGGGTAAAATAGCCCCCACTAAAATCCAATGTGATGTTCAATCTTGATATAGCACCATCTATAGTAGCAACACCCAAGTCCGAACCTCCATCGAGTTGATTTTCTGATCAAGGCAGATTTCGAAAGGTCGACCTTCAAATCTTGTTTATCGATCAGCTTCTCAATAGCAACTCCTCTGGTTCCCTCTTGATGATAGTAGATCTTGCCAAACTACATTACGAACTTCGGCCAAACAAAATTGAACAATGAAAGAGGTTGCCATCTGACTAATTCTAGTTCTCAATCCAGAATAAGTAATAGTATCTCATAGATATGAGATCTCTTGTACCATCCGACCTTGGCTTGTGACCAACCTTGGAACCAGCCAAATTCCCCTACTTCACTCGTAGATAACAACCCATAAATTTTGCACCAACGACTTCGACCGAATGAACTTGAGTCAGCAAGAGGATCTCGCTGTCAATATACATCTGACCTTTAATCCAAAATAAGCAGTAGCCACTCTGCAAGTGACGAATCTCAGTACTCCATCCTAACTTCAAGTTAACTATGGATATCCACCGAATTTCTTTAAGAGAGCCTAACCGCAGTCCTCATTGAAGAACCTATGATTTCTTTCTGACCTCCAGTCTATGAAAACCAGAATGCCTACATCCGTTCTCGGCCAACCGTGAAGGCGGTCGAGCTTTTGAAAGCTATCAAAGATAGCTCCATGAAGGTTCAAACTTAGAACTCAATTATAAGCTCATCATCCACTACTTAAAATCCAACATTCAAGCTCAGTCAGCCTGACTTCAGGTTTTCTATCCTAGTATGAATATCTCGTTATCAGACTCAAAAGCCTCCGATCTTCCATCTAATCTTTAATAAATAAAATTCAACCACCAGCAAGTCATGATAAATGATAACCCACTCTCTGTAACAAACTTCAAGTAGCTCGAATAGTCTTCTGATATTCAGTTATGGCTGTCACTATCATTCAATTATCGGCTCCATCTATCTAAGAGACCCTCCAGATATGTTATTCTTTCTAAGCTCTAAGCTCTCCTCTCTGCTCTAATTTTTATGAGTACCTTATTTTTGTTGGCTAGGAAGCTAACTTGATCATCGAAGGATCTTGTCGGAGCCATCCGCCTCCAGTCTAGACTTTACTTTGTAGGTCTCAATGGTGAGATCATCTCCACCACCTCTAGCGAATCCCGACATCCAACATTTCCTACACCAATAGGATTGGCGCTAGAGGAAGGGCATCTGAGCCCTTATTCTAAAAGAAGTATCTAGTCAAGCTCTTCTTCTTCCCCTTTCCTTCCACTTTTTCCTTCTGATCTTTCTTTGTTCTAGCAAAATGCCACCTAGGAAGGCTCCTTCTCGACGATCCATCACCTTTGCCACTAGATCCAACTCAGAGCTAGCAGATCAACCTATTCTGACATCATTACCTGCACCCCAACCTCCTCCATTGATAGTAGCAGTGGAAATAAAGTAGTTCAACTTGCTACTACAATAGGTGAGAGGCCTCACTGAGGTAATACAAGCCATGCAGCAAATTCCAGCACCAACACCATCGAAAAGACCATCGTCGAAGCACCAAAATCTAACATAAGAAAGTTTCACCTAGGTAAGTCAATTGATAAATCCTGGAAGGAAAAAATAGAGAGTGGGGAGCCCCTATTCCGAGCATGACTCTACCTCTAGAAAGGTCTTTACCCTTATCAAGCCAGCTGCTCTTTGAAATTCATGATTGGGATGATATTCTCGATTAGATGCTCTAGGATATGAATTGACAGATCGAAGAGCTATGCCATGTTGCCCCCATCTACAATGATGATATCTGCATCGACCCTCCATTCTCCATCTAGATCATGTAGGAGCCTGTCCTGTCAAACTTCAAACTTCTTCGATTTGAGAGTTACAATGGAACTTCAGATCCAATCGACCATCTCAAAGCCTTCCAACCAATGATACTGCTCCATGGCACGCCGAACGCCATTCTGTGCCAAGCTTTCCCCTCCACCTTAAAACTAGTAGCAAGTGGTACTCGAGCCTTAAACTAGGAACCATTTACTCCTTCAACCAACTGAACCATCAATTCATAGCTCACTTTATCAGTAGCCAACATTAGAGATAATGTTCGGACTTTCTTGTCAATGTTAAGCAAAAGCAAGGGGAGTCCATCTGAACTTATGTGAGCCACTTTAACACTACTGCTCTAGAGGTCCGTAACTTGGACCAATTTATTGCTATGGCCATGTTGAAGGATGGCCTTCTAAAGAATAATCTCCTCGTCTCCCTAGAGAAGAAGTACCTCTAAAACTTCATCGACATGCTAGCTCGGGCTGAGGGCTATAATCGAGCTAAAGAAGCTTTCAAGCTCTAGGATGATGAGGCCACCAAAAAGTGGCAAGTGAAAGAATCTAGCAAGCCCGCACTAGAAGAGAAGCTGAGTGAAGCTCGATCGCATTCCAGGACCTCTCCTGAATACAAAGGGCCCAAACTACATCTCAAGCTCATCGACCAAGAAGCCCAAACTAGAGGATGTAATGGAGCTCCCCTCCTAGAAGATTCCATAACTACTCTCTCCTGATTGCTCTGAAGACCTAAGTACTGATGGAAATCAAGGAGCAACTTTCAAGGCCAGAAAAAATGCAATCTCATCCAAACAAGTGCAATCCAAATAAATATTGCTTGTATCATCGTTACCATGATCATGATACAAAGAAATGCATTTAGCTCCAGGACAAAATTGAGAAGCTGATCAGACTAGGCCGATTGGATTGATTTTTGTGACATCAGTCAAAAAGAAGGAAAGATCGGCCAAGAGCCCTACCATAGTCGGAACCGCCTTAGAGGGATGAGCTACAAGAAGATCGGCCCTCACTTGGGATCATCAATACTATTACTGGAGACATCGATAGGGGGAGGTCAATAGATTGATAGGGTCAACAAAAAAATAAAGGACTGAGGAACCCATGGCTTTCACTGATGAAGATGCACCGGGGGTCCAATTTTTGCATAATGACGTAGTTGTAGTTGCTTTAAATATTACCAATTATGATGTACACTGCATTCTGATTGATAATGAAATCTCTGTCAATATTTTATTTTATAATACTTTTTCTAAAATATCTATACCTAATAGCCATATGGGACCAATAAGTTTTTTATTGGTAGGGTTCACTGATGATGCTGTACTGATTGAAAAAATAATTACTTTGCTAGTTGTGGTAGTTCAGCATCCAAAATAATCTAGAGCTCAGGTTAATTTTCTAGTGGTAAAGGCTCTCTCTACCTACAATGTGATTCTCAGTCGACCTTGGTTGAATATACTCCGAGCTATAGTATCAGCATATTACTTGAAGATGAAGTTTCCAATAAAATATAGAGTTAAAGAGGTCAAGGGAGATCAAGCCTTGGCACATCATTGCTACATAATTGCTCTACAAGAAGGAAGGAAATTAGAACTCTATCCCATGGATGGACTTAATGCCCATGATAATCTGACTAAAGAACGAGGAAAACTAATCGATGACCTTGTTGCAGTCCCTTTGAAATATGTAAATGTCAACCATATAGTTTAGATTGGTTTCAATTTGCAAGAAGTTAAAAGGCAGCTCATCACTTTCTTGCAAAGGAATGTCGATGTCTTTGTCTGGATCCTATGGATATGCCTGGTATTGATGCCAAAGTTATGGAACATCGCCTAGCTATAGATAACAAGTGCCGACCTATGAAGCAGAAGAAGCACAACTTTGCACCTGAGCGATAGAAGGCCATCACGGATGAGATAGACAAGATCTTCAAAGCCAAGTTTATCTGAGAGGTATCCTACCTAGATTGGATTGTAAATATGGTTTTCATAAAAAAGGCTAATGGCAAGTGGAGGATGTGCAAAGATTTCACTAACCTAAATAAAGCCCATCCAAAAGATAGCTATCCTCTACCCAAAATTAAGCAACTAGTGGATGTCACCTTAGGCCACGAGCTTCTTACTTTCATGGATGCCTTCTCCAGCTATAATCAAATCCAGATGGCCCTAGAAGATGAGGAAAAAATTGCTTTTATTACTGATCATGATCTTTATTGTTACAAGATTATTTCTTTTGGACTTAAAAATGTAAGTGCAATCTATCAGTGCTTGGTGAACAAGATCTTCAAGGATCAAATCGACCGCAACATAAAAATTTATGTAGATGACATGCTCGTCAAAAGCCAATATTTGAGAAACCATATTGCCAACCTAGAAGAGATATTCAATACTCTTTGAAAATATAAAATGAAGCTAAATGCAGCCAAATATGCTTTTGGAGTGACTTCAGAAAAGTTTCTGAGATTTATATTATCAAGGCATGGCATCGAGGCGAACCCAAAGAAGATCAAGGCCATTCAGGAGATGATTGTTCCAAAGACAATAAAAGAAGTTCAGCACCTGATAGAAAAGATTACAGCTCTAAATTATTTTATTTCAAAGTTGACGGGGCATTGCATGCCCTACTTTCAAGTACTCAAACAACTAAAGAACTTATGCTGGACCCTAGATTGTCAACAATCCTTTAAGAAATGAAAAAACTACCTTAGCTCACTTTTCCTCCTTGCCAAGTCTGAACCTAGCAAAGAGTTGTTCTTATACTTGGCAGTATCTCCTATAGCCATTGGAGCTATCCTGATCAGAGAGAAGGAAAAACTTCAAAAGCCAATCTACTACATAAGTCAACTCCTGAGGGATACAGAAACAAGATATACTAAATTGAAAAAGCTGACCTATGCTTTGTTGATTGCAGTTAGAAAGCTTCAACCTTTTTTTCAAGGGCACACAATAACAATCATCACCGACCAACCAATAAAGATAGTTCTTCACCGACCAAATACTTTCAGGAGAATAGCAAAGTGGATGATTGAGCTCACTAAAATTGATATTAAGTTTCAACCTTGGCCATCAATTAAAGCTTAAATACTAGCCAATTTTATAATAGAATGCACCATTCCTGACCCAATAGAACTTGAGCAGCAAGAAGTCAGCACTTCCAATTTATAGCCAAACTTCTCTGATGAGAAAGTGGACCTTCCTAAAGATTTTTGGGCTCTATATGTTGATAACTCATCCAATGCCTCTAGGGCAGGTGCAGGCTTAATTCTTATCAATCCAGAAGGGGTCGTTATCAAATATGGAATACATTTTGAGTTTCCTACAACCAACAATGGAGCATAAAATGAGACATTGATTACAGGATTGAGAATAGCCAAAGAATTAGGGATGGACCATACAAAAGTCTACAGTGATTTACAATTGGTGGTGGGGCAGGTCAATCGTAGCAATGAAGCCTGGGAGGAAAGTATGAAGAGGTATCTAGACAAAGTGAAAACTCTAATTTTGGCCTTCAACAATTTTGACATTCAGCATATCCTAAAAGTAGAGAATTTTAAGGCCGACCGCCTGTCCAAGCTAGCTACTTTTGCTCCAAATGAGTTGCACAAAGAAGTTTTCTTTAAACTTCTTCAGTATCCTAGTTCAGAGGAATCTCAAAAAGTAATATAGATGGATCCTGTGCCCAGCTGAACCAATCTGTTAACTCTATACCTTAGAGTTGGCATCCTCCCCAGAGATCTTAAAGAAGCTCAAAAGTTGAGAAATTAGGCCTCCCATTATATCTGATTTGAAACTAAATTATATAAGAGGTTTTACTCCTTGCCACTTCTTAAGTGCCTCCGATCATCTGAAGCTAATTATGCCCAGAGGAAAGTTATACAAGCTACTCCGATGAGGATATTATTGGTCAACCATGCAACAAGATGCAATTGATTATGTAAAGAAATGCAACCAATACCAAAGGAATGCCAATATTCAAAAGCAATTGGCTTTTCAGCTCACACTCTTAAGTGGTCCATGGTTGTTTGCATGGTAGAAAATGGACATACTTGGTTCTTTTTCTATAGCATCTGGATAGCAAAAATTTTTTCTGATAGCAGGAAACTATTTTACTAAATGGATTGAAGCTGAACCCCTGGTAAAGTTTCCTAAAGTGCAGGTCTTTCTTTAGGTTACTTGGAGGAGCAAAATTATGCTTTTAGTAGCTAGGCAGGAAGTGGATGTCTGAAAATTTTCAAGAGAGCTTTGGTAGTGATGAGAGGTAGAAGACTGAGCAACAATCTTTATAGAATAGAAGACTTAATGGTAAATGATAGTGTAGAGGTGCTAGCAGCAGTACAGGAGGAGCAGCTTTTATATTAACGTTGGCACTATCGGATGGGTCATATGAGTGACCGAGGGCTCACTGAACTCAGCAAAAAAGGGATGATCCCAACCCTAAAGAAGGAGGAAATAGATTTATATGAACCATGCATCTTTGATAAATAGCATAGGATAAAGTTTTCCAAAAGTACCAAGCATAGTGAAGGACTGCTAGATTTAGTGCACTCAGATGTGTGGAGACCAGCTCCTGTATTAGCTAGAGGTGGGCAAGATATTTTGTCACTTTCATTGATGATTTCTCAAGAAAGATGTGGGTTTATCTAATCAGAGAAAAGTCAGAAATGTTTGCCCAGTTCATAGCTCGGAGAGCTGAAGTTGAGAAGGAGTCAGGAAGATAGGTGAAGTGTCTGAGATCAGATAATGGAGAAAAGTATACAAGCCTGGAGTTCAGGAGGTACTATGAGGAAAATGGTATCAAACACCATTACACAGTGAAGATGACTCCCCAGTAGAATGGTGTTGTGGAAAGGATGAACTAGACACTGATCGAGAATGCATGGAGTTTAAGACTACAGACATCACTTCCAAAATTTTTTTGGGATGATGCTTTAACTTTTTCTTATTTTCTTGTGAATAGGTTCCCTCATCGAAAGCTGAATGGAGGCATTCCAGAGGAGGTCTAGAGTGGAAATAAGGTGGAGCTTGGCCACCTGAAGATCTTCGGTTGCACAGCCTATGCACTTATGGAGGCAACTGAGAGGAGTAAGTTGGATCCTAAATCTCAAAAGATGACATTCATAGGATATCCATAAGGAGTCAATAGGTACTTGCTATGGAATCCTGAAGCATAGAAGGTAGTGATCAGTAGGGATGTCATTTTTGATAAAAAGAGCATCTTAGAGAGGCCTAGGAGTACCGGAGCAACTAGAAAAATAAAGATGAATAGTGGTGGCCAGTCAGAGAATAATGGCATGTAGGTTACATCCGCTTACGGGAGTGTTCCTATTGAGGTGGAGCTGCATAGAAAAGTTTTATCTTAGATTGAAAATTAGAATGGAGGGCCAGCAGTTCAGATGGATGTGTAGGATCAGTCATAGATTTTAGATAGAGATGTGCCAGTGAGAGTGTCTTTGCACAAGCCCTAGCGTACTGTTAGAAGGCCGATCAGATATGACATTGATGAGGTTATCTTCTATGCACTCATTACTGCTGATGGAGATCTAGAGAATTATACAGAGATCATGGAGAGTGAGGATCATGATTCATGGATGTAGGCCATGATGGAGGAGATGGAATCACCGAATAAAAATCAGACATGGCAGCTAGTGGATTTTCAGAAGGTGCTCGATCTATTGGCTTAAAGTAGATGTTTACAAAGAAGGAAGCACTTTCAGAATAAGGTAGAGTTAGATTCAAGACAAGACTGGTAGCAAAAAGATACTCATAAAGGGAAGGGATAGATTACACAGAAGTTTTCTCTCCTATGGTACATCATACATCTATTCGGATTTTGCTATCACTAGTGGCACAATACAACATAGAGTTGGAACAGATGGATGTAAAGATGGCCTTCCTTCATGGTACATTAGAGGAAAGAATCTATAGGAAACAACCAGATGGTTTCATGAAGATTGGACAGGAGGAAAAGGTGTGTTTACTGAAGAGGTCACTGTATGGCCTGAAATAATTTCCTCATCAGTGATATCACAGATTTGATAGCTTTGTTTTGAGCTTAGAATTTATCAGATGTGAACATGATAGTTGTGTCTACGTCAAGGACACAGATGAGAAGGATGTCCTGTACCTGCTATTGTATGTTGATGATATGCTCATAACCAGCAGGAGTATAAAAGCTGTGAAAGGGCTGAAAAGGGCATTATCAGCTAAATTTGAGATAAAAGACCTGGGTCCAGCACTGAAAATCCTTGGAATGGAGATTTGTAGAGATAGATGCAAAGGAGTGCTCCATTTGCCATAAGGAGGATATATCTAGAAAGTTCTGAAAAGATTTGGGATGAAGAAGGCCAAACCTATAGAGACACCATTTCGAGCCATATGTCTCTCTTCGAGTATCAAAACCCCCAGTCAGAAAAAGAGAGAGAGTACATAGATGGTGTCCCTTATGCGAATGCTATTGATAGTATGATGTACACTATGGTGTGCTGTAAATCAGATATAGTACTTGCAGTGAGCATGGTTAGTAGATATGGCTAAACTTAGAAAGGAACACTGAAAAGCATTGAAGTGGATATTGAGATATGTATAAGGAGCAAGGAATTATGGTTTGGTGTTTGGTGGGCAACCGAGAGGATTTGAAGATAGAGATTCAGATCCTCTAGAAGGATTTTTAGATGCGAATTATGCAAGTAATCTTGATACAAGGAGGTCTACTACTTAATACCTCTTCTACATGTATGGTGGATCGGTGTCTTGAAGATCAATTCTTCAATCAATCATGGCCACTACTACAAAAAAGGCCTATGGCAGTGCATACTATGGCAGCGATTTTCGAAACCACTACCATAAAACCTATGGCAGCGATTTTCGTTAACCGCTGCCATAGGTCGGACTTATGGCAGTGGTTACAATGAACCGCTGCCATAGGTCAAAATTATAGCAGCAGTTACAAGAAACTATCATCATAGGTTGATCTATAGTAGCGATTAGTGAAACTGCTGCCATAAGTCAGACCTATAGCAGCAGTTATTAGGAACTGCTGCTATAAGCTAATTTATGGTAGCGGTTAATTATAATCTCTGCCATATATTTTTTTCTTTAAATATTATATAATTTTAAAATTTAATATTCATCTTCATCATTCATTATCTAAATAGTTATCATTAGAGTGTCATCGTAAAAGGTCGCCCCGATTCGATGGCCCTAGCTTCGTCGATTAGAAAAATTGAATTTCAACGACCACGAATGATGATGCGATGATCTGATAGATGAAAACCTTCGATGGATCCAAAAACCTACAATGGTGATCTCGATGATGTTTGTAGCGTACTATCAAAGTTTCACTTTAATTAGATATCGTTATCTTGGTCAATTTAGTATAGGTTAGTTTCGACCGTTAAATGATAAACGAGTGATCAAAGGATCAAACAATGTCTGATTATGAGATAATTTCTTTTATAAATAATCTTGGCTACTATTTTAATTATTTTTTATGATAGTGATTATAAAATTCAACTCGTGCGATAAAGAACGATTAAAAACTATACGTCTCCTGATAACCATTCTGAAACTTCACAAGTTGTTATGCTCATGCTTTTGCAATACATACTTAACATGAATAGTTTATACGAAAATAATTTGAATTTTACTATCATCATCATATAAAATATTTAAAATTATAATAAAGATCATTTAACTAAAAAATTATCTCATAATTGGATGCCATTTAACCCTTTGATCGCTTGTTTTTAATTTAACGGCCAAAATTATTCCGTACTAAATTGACCATGAAAATGATATCCGATTGAAGTGAAACTTTGATATTATATTATAAACATCATCGAGATCATCATTGCAAGTTTTGAATCCATCAAATTTCTCCATCTATCAGATCATCGCATCATCATTCGTGATCGTCAAAATTAAATTTTTCTAATCGATGAAGCTAGGGCCATCAAATTGAGGCGATCTTTTATGACGACACTCTAATGATAATTATTTAGATAATGAATAGTGAAGATGAGCATTAAATTTTAAAATTATATAATATTTAAAAAAATAAAAAAAATTATTTTCAACCTACGGCAGCGATTATAAAAAATCGCTACTATTGATCTACAGCAGCGGTTATGGAGCTACTGCCGTAGATTTATGGCAGCAGTTTAGGATAACCACTACCATAGATCTAGGACAACGGTTGGATAACTAATACCATAGATTAGGTTAAAAATTCCTAAATTTTTTTCCTCTTGTGTGCGCTCGATCTCTCTCTCTATCTCTCCCCCTCCTCTCCATCGCCAGTGAGACTCCTTCCCCCTCGGCCAGCGCCATCCCTCCTTCCCCTCCCCCTCCAGCCCCCCATCCTGGCCGCCCCTCCTCGCCACCCGACCCCCCCACCCCCCACCCTCCCCCGACCTCCCCCGCCTCGACCCCCCCACCCTTCAGTCGGTCCACGCCGCTAATCATCACCATCCACGTAGCAAAAATAAGAAAAAAAAAGGCTAACTCTCCCTCCCCTCCTCTCCTGTACCCCACCCGATCACCCCCATCTATCCTGCACCCCTACCCCTCCATCCTGTGCCTCCCACCTTCTGGTCGGGTACCGGCCACCACTCCTCCATCTGCACCCCCATCACCTCCATCCCCTCCCCCACCTCCCCTCCTCCACCACTCACTGTAACCCCCCTCCTCTCCCCTCTTTCCCATCCCCCTTCCCCACCATCCCACCATCCTTCAAACTCCCATCCGTCATCCCGCCCCGATGCCCCCCATCCATCCAGTCTATCGTCTATCCTGAAGAAAAAAAAAAATGACATTGAACTCATCACTGTAAAGGATGAGTTCATGAACTCATCTTTTTATGTGATGATTTTAGAGCCACGTCAAATTTTTATTTTGCCCCATCCCCGATCGCCGACCATCCCATCACTGTACCTCTCGAGCCTCCTCATCACTGTGCCCCCCTCCCCCTGGCCCCCATCCTCGGTCGCCCCTATTCTCTCTCTCTTTCCTCTTTCTCTCTCTTCTCTATCTCACTATCTTGCTTTTATTTCGTAGGTTACCTCTAGTGTCGTCATCCTCCTCTAGCATCATCGTCGGTGACCCTCGAAGCTTTTAATGCAATCCACTCTCTATAGCCGTAGGTATAATTTTTTTAATTTTATAGTATTATTTATTAATCTTATATATTTATAATAATTTATAAATATTTATAATAAATATTATAAATATTTATTATAAATATTATAATTATCTGTATGCCATAGTTTTTGGGCTGTGGACTAGATCTATTAATGGGTTGGGTTCAGATCGAAACTCAGATATTCAGATCCGAACCTAATTTTAATTACTGATATCAAATCTAAACCCAAATACTAGATGGGTCTGTACTTGAAGTACCCGACCCAGATCATAATGGATCCCGAAAGGTCGGACCCGATTCTAGAATTCGAAACTAAGAAATAAAGAGATTGAGGGGGAGATCGACAAATTGAGAGAGGGAGGGCCGATCGAGGGAGATCGAGAGAGGGAGAGTGGGAGATCGAGAGAGCGAGAGAGGAAGGAAGGAGGTCTGGCCTAGCCGTTATCACTGGAAGGGATGGGGTCCGACCTTGCCGATGAGGGAGATCGAGAGAGTGAGAGAGGGAGGGATGGGGTCTGATCTCGTCGGTGAGGGAGATCGAGAGAGGGAGAGAGGAAGATCGAGAGATGGAAAAGTTAGGAGGGAGTGGTTTGGCCTCGCCGCCATCGCCAACAAGAGAGATTGGCTCGGGCCGTGATCAAGCCGACTGTGGGAGGACTCAAGCCGGATGTCTCAGGCATGAAGGCAACTATCTCAGGCACAGAGTCGACTCAACTTTTGAGCAAATAGAATTTGATATGTCTCTCTAAGGTTCCAACTTTAAGCCCTAAAGTGCCACCATCATCTACTTTGTTCCTTTTTTAGGTTTCTGGATTAACACCAAGGTTCACACAAGAGATCGGATCCATGACTATTGCTTATTCTTAATTATTTATGAATATAATTCATGTTGTAGAATTTATTGCATAACATTTTCTAGATGTATATATCTTTTTGCTTTTATTTATTGCATTGCATAATGATAGACCCATCAATTGATTAGTATACATATTAGAGATAATTTATTGATGCTATACTAATATTATTGTTCAACATGTTATATTGATTAATGTTCATTAACGTTGTAGGTCACAATGGCATCGAAATGCCATCTAGCTTTCACCCCTGTCCCTCGACGGGTTACGCGTAGCTCAGCATCAAAGGAGCAGTCGGAGCATACTCCATCTACCTCGGCATCGGCTGCTCAGGGACCTCCATCGTTAGTATCTACTCCACCACTGGCATCTACTCTACCAATGGCATCTACTCCACCAACATCTGAGCGTCCATCGTCACCCACATCTTCGATACATGATACTCCATCGACATCTGAGTGTACATTTTTATTATGTTAGCATAACTTTATTTTTTATATAGTATTTGTACACTTATATATTTGCATAACGTATTTGCATTACTGGTGCATCATCCAGCCAGATATTTCATGATCCCACACGTGTGGCACATGTGTGGAACCGTCAACATCAGGTGATGGTCTATTACGATGCGGATGGGAGGCCAATAGGGGAGACCGCATGGGAGATGCATTCCTTTTTTGGAGTGCTTGTAAGGTGGTCGTACATCATTCCCATAGAGCTCAGAGACTGGCATTTGATGGATGCTGCCATCAGAAATCGGGTATGGAAGGAGATATGGATAAGTATGTGCATCTTAGTTATATTTATGTATTTTATATATTTACACTATATATGTTTGATTAGAATAATTTTGTAACTAATTTTTAATAATTTTGTGCAGAGAGGGTATGACTTTCTCGATCATGAGAGGGCTCGAGATGCCCGACTGAGGAAGATCAGAGAGTTATACCGGGGTTACAAGGTCAAGCTCCATAGAGGATGGCTCGAGCATCGATGAGATACTCCAGAGGAGCTTATTCCTTGGATATAAGACTATCCTTCGAGTCAGTGGGAGAGGATGGTAAGACACTAGAGGAGCCAGGAGTTCAAGGTAAAATTTCTAACTTTTGAACTTTTTAATATGCTTAAAGTTTTATTTAAATATTTTTTAAATATTTATTATTTATTTGAATACTTGTTAGGCTACCTCCTATTAGAACCGAAAGAACCATGCAGTGGAGGAGTATATGTACACTCTAGGCCACGAGTCTATGGCTAGTCATGTGTATAGAGATGTAATTAATTCTAAATCTTACTAGATAAATTAAATTCATATTTTTTATCATCTTTTTGATAAATTTATTCTCTATTATAGCTGATGAAAGATGGAGTGATGTCCAGCCATAGCGAGATCTTTCGATCCAATCATATTGACAAGATGGGCAGGTTGATGAACGCCATGATCGGGCATATTTTTGTAAGTATTAAATATATTAGTATATATAATTAGTATTATAGTATTTTTTATAAAATTTTATTTTAATTTATAATTATAGGATCAGTTATTTGCACTCGCGAGCAAGGGCCCGAATACCTCTAGGCCCCATGACCATCTATCTCAGGTCTTGGGGCCTGAGCACTCTAGGAGGATCCGATGTAGGTCCGGACACACGTCGATGAGCTACTGGTCCGAGGCGAGCATCTCCTCATAGACTTTCATTATCGTCAGTCAAGAGAAGCTTGAGGAGGCATTGGCATGGGCAGATCATGCTACGATATGGGCAGATTGGGCTGAGGAGCGTGCATCTCATCCGGAGGACATCGTGAGAGACATCATGTCGATGCTCAGTGCATATTTTGGAGTCACAGACTTCGAGAATATATTGGCCCATATTCTAGCTCCAGCTCCAGCTCCGACTCCAACACCAGCTCTGACTCCGGCTCCAGCTCCAGCTCCAGCTCCAGCTCCGGCACCCAATGACGACGACGACGATGTAGATTTAAGAGACTTTTGATGTATTTTAATTTTTTAAAAAATATTATAATAATTATTTTTTGATAATAAAATTTTAGCATTTTAGAATAATTTTTATGTTTATTATATTTTTTTATATTATATATCTATATTTATCAGATAAAATATATAAAAGAATAAAAATTTTATTTTTTTAATTATTTAAGATCTACGGCAGCGGTTTATAACCACTGCCATATCCATGCCAACCATTGCCATAAGTTTCTGATGCAAATGGTGCCAACCATTACATTAGACCTATGGCAGCGGTTAAGAAATCACTGCTATAGATTATCTATGGCAGTGATTATGTAATGCTGCTATAGGTCGATATATTATAGCAGTTTATAAACCACTACAATAGACTATTTATGGCAGTGGTTCAAACAACTGCTACAACAACCGCTATCATAGGACTACGACGATGGTCGTAGTAGCAGTGGTTAGAAAACCACTACCATAGCCTATGGCACCGATTTTTTGGGCTATGACAGCAGTTATGAACCACTATCATAGCCCTTTTTTGTAGTAGTGGGCCTTGTCTACCATAGAAACCAAGTATATTGGCATTACTGAGTCTACAAAAAAATCACTTTAGCTTAGGAGGCTGATTATTGAGATAGGGGTGGAGCAAAATAAGGTTAAACTATACAATGATAGTCAGAGTGCTTTGCTGCATGCACAGAATCCAATCTATCATGTGCACATAAAGCATATAGACGTGAGGTACCATAGGATCAAAGAGCTGGTGGAGGAAGTTGAAGTGAAACTAATAAAGATCCATACAAAGAAGAATTAGTCTAATGCACTCATGAAGGTAGTCTCTAGAGATAGTTTTCAGATGTGTATGGCAGGATGGATTTGCAAGGAAGAGATGAGTTCACAAGAACTTGGAAGCACCAAGGTGGAGAATGTGAGCTTAGAAGTGGGGCTTCCAAGTTCTGAGAATATGAGAAGATAGGTCGTGAGAAGACTAGAGCGAGTAGAAAGAAAAATCAGCCTAGATAGTAAAGTTTAGAAATCTAGCTGGCACAACCTAAGATTAGGTCCGCTAAGTTGGGAACTAGGTTAGCTCAGTCCAGGATTGGGTCGGCTATGTCTCAAAGAAAAATTCAAATAGAAAGCAGTATTTTTAGACTATTGGCACAGCACACAACTGGATTGGCTTAGTCTAAAATTGAGTCAACCCAGTCATAGGTTAGCCAGCTCAGTCTTAAACTAAGCTAGCTCAGTTTTCGTGGGTCTGTTTTGTGTACGTGGGTTGTTTTGGGTTTGAAAAGTTTTCTATGAGCTTGGGCTTGACCCTTTTGTAAAGTATATATACTAAAAATATATCAGGATTGTATATGATGCTGAATTCATTAAAATAAAGCTCTTTTCTTCTAAAAATCTCTACTACTCTTCTTCTCTATTTTTTGAATCCATTGATCATGCTTCCGCAATAATCTTTGAGTTCTTCCTTATTGCTTGGCTGATCACCAACGGCCATGCCAGTCCATGTATGAAATTAATTTTCAAAACATCTTACACTTACCTGATCGAGTCAGTTAGTCAATCTTGGGCTTGGAGTACTCAAAGGTGACCTTGCTAGTTAGGAAATGTCTAGATTTAAGATAATCCTTAGCTAAGATTGACCGTGTAACTTGATTGCTAGCTCATAAACATTAAAACCTAATAAAACTCTTCTCATCTATTTGTTAGATTTATGATTCTCTAGATTCTCATCTTTAGAATTTCTTTCATCCTTTTCTGTCACTTAAAAAAATCAAAAAAATTTAAAAAAAACTATAAAATGCTTGAATCTATATTTGATCCTAAATAGGAATATGGATGCACCCATTGAGGCTGAACCTTTTTTCCAATTAAGAGAACACTTTATCCCTTCTTCTTATACTTATAATCTTTATACACCCATGTATGAACCTAATAGAGGTGGAATCTATGAGGTTGGAGACTAGGTATATCCACAATAAGGTAGATGAGTTATCTTAGAAACTTGACCGTCTATTGAATATGAGACAATCTTTTGCCTCACCTTTGCATGTGTGATATATGTTCGAGTTCCAACCACGTGGTTAGTAAATGTCCAATTGCATATCGACCCTGAAAGTTTGCACATGAGTGGACTTACCAAACCCAAACCCAAGCTACTTATTACAATTCTTCTCCTAATACCTACAATGTTGGTTGGAGAAACTATCTAAATTTTTTTGAGACACCACAACCAAGAGTTGACTATGAACCTAGATATTTGGAGGATACTTATACAGCGTATGATTATCAAAATGTTCAACAACCCTCTTCAATTGCCCATAATTTGGCATTTGAAGAGGTAGTTTTACACATGTAAGAAGGGCTAGAATTGAATACCATGATCATTCACTCCCAAACTCAGTCCATAGCAAAGCTAGAAACCCAAGTCAATCAACTAACTACTGCACTTAATAGTTGGAAGGAGGAAAAATTATCTAGTCGGCCCATAAATAATCCAAAGAAGCAATATATGGCTAAGAGATCCAATATTTATAAAACCTTCATAGAACAGCCTAATACACAAACTAGAAACTATTGTGAGATGGATGTACCTAAAAAAGTAATAAAAGAAGCTACCTCTAGAATTATTTCTTAAGACCCAGTGGATACACATTGGAATCCTTTCGATGTGGATGATTTTAATGTAGATGGATATACTAAAACCATAAATATATTATTAAAGCTATCAATTTTTAGCACCACTCCTCTATGAGCTGAGAAATATAAATCAATACCTGCTCCAATAGCTTTCTCTCTAGAATCATCAATAGTACTCAACGTTGTAGCACCAAAAATAATATTAAATGAATTCTATTATTAATTAGAATAGTAGTAAGTCAGGTGTTGATTTTCTCAAGGATCATAAGCTAAGTTACATTCAATTTTAACTAAAAATAAAATTTTAAATTAATTTGTAAAGCAAAAATTTAAAGACATAAATTAAAGAAAATTAATTTAAATTTTAGCAAACTAAAATAAAAGAAAGCAAATAATAATTAATTAGAATTTAGAATTAATTAAAGATATTCTAGAATTTTGAATCCATCTTTAACAAGGTTATGGCAATTCTTTTTGGTACAAAAAATTATATTTTAAGAATTTAGTTATAACTATAACTTATTTTTTTAAGCATAAATCATATCTCTTGACCATGACCTAATAAGTACCATAAATTTACTAATAAAAATATTAATTTATAATTTAATTTATTTTTATTTTTAAAAATTAAAATTTTTATTTATCTTTGTCAAGAAATATGATCATAAATAAAAAGAGCTCAATTTTTTGATTATAATAAAATAAATTTGAAGCCAATCAGAGTTAAAATAGACCCGATATGAATTTTTATAGAAAAAATTTAAAAAAATATATAATAGCTCAGTTGGTGCACTCAACCAAGCCGTCGAAAATAGCTTAGCTGGTGCTCTCAGCCAAGCCATCAAGCCCAGCCAACCGACGCACCTATTGAAGCCAGCCCAGCCAGAGAAGCCGGCCTGCAAGTCCGTGAGCTCACGTGCAGCGCCCCAGCCAGGCTCGGTCCGCATGCAAAAGCCTGAATCAACTTGGCCCAGCCCACTCTCCACTCAGGCCAAAATCCATGTGGTTCATGGTGGGCTGCTATAGTGTTCGGTCCATCATGGACCCTTAATAGGTTTGCAGCTAAAAATCATGGCTCATGGGGCAAAATGGTCATTTCAAGTAGCACGGTAGTTGCTGATTTGCTACGATCTATGGTGTGGCCGATCTATGGTGTCCATGGGCATAGTAATTGTCCCATCTAATGGTTTAGATGGTTCCTAGTTTAGATCTAATGGTGGTAGCGATTTCTAGGTTTGATTCAAGATACCCAACTCCTTCTTTGCATGATCCGATGGTCACGAGCCATCCAAGTGACAATCTAACAGCCAGATCATGCTCTAAAGCCCGATCCAATGGTTGGTATTCAATTCGACTGGGAAAAGGATTCTAGAGCAACTTTTGATGCGATCCAAGAGCTTAAATTCATTTGATCAAAGCAATCCAATGATTCACGTTGATCCCGACTGTGATTAGGCTTTTAACAATGGATTTTTGGGATTTTTTCAAGCGTTTGATAAAAATTCGATAGCTAGACTTCACCCAGAACTCATAGGATGCATCCAACAGTGTTTCAAATTGATTTTCTCTAGGATTTCTTCCATAAATGCTGATCAAACTCTACTTTAGTTCCACATTGCTAAGAAACAAAGGTCCCAACCCTCTAACATCTATTTAAAGGGCACTAGGCCATCAAAATCAAGTTATCTTCGATCAAGAAAAGATGATGGTATAGGATAGAGCCATGCTTGGGATTCAAGATCGCCTCAAGATAGATGGTGCTGAAAGGAAGAGCTAGACTTCTATACCATCTCAACGCCAATACCAATCCAAGATCAAGATCAGCCTGCTTCTAGTTTTCTGTATTTCTTTTTCTTATCTTTTTAATTTCATATATTTAAATTTTAAATTAAATTTTAATTAATGCAAAATTAACTTTTTTACTCTTTAAATTTTATGCTTTTTATTTTTATTATAAATTTAATTTTATTGCTCTTTAATTTTATTGCAAGTAGATGCTAAGATCTAGATAGTAGATCTTAGTACCAAAATTTATTTTTTTATTTAATTTCTACTATTTATTTTTATTATAATTTTAAATTTTATTTTTTGACTTTAATTCTATTTTAAATTTTTTTAATATAAAAATTAAATATTTTAAAACTAAAATACTATCTTCTCTATGGATTTGACCCCACTCATTGCTATTTATGTATTTTTAATTATTTTAAAAAATTAAAATTAAACTGATAAACATGGTATCATAATGATAATATCGCACTCTTATCAAATTTTTGGCATCGTTGCTAAAGAAGGCACGGATATTAAAATTTTTTATTTTTTTAATTTTTCTATAAAAAAATTATAGATAAATTTTATGATCTTTTTAATTTTTTATAAATACTGCTTACTAACCTTTTCTTATTTATTTTATAAAAAAAAGAGAAAAAAGTAAAAAAAAATTAGGACAATGAGAAAAGCTTCCAAATTTGCTTGGTGAGATCAATCCTAACATTAGACTTTTTTTATATATTATTTATTTTATTTTTAAATTAATTTGAAAAGTATCCACTTAAATCTAATTTAAATCTTCATGATAAGAGTAGAAATCCTAATTATTTAGACCATCCATCATATTAGTTTTATTTTTATTTTTATTTTCTTTTTGGTGATCGCTATAGACAAGGTAAGCTCCTCAAGTTCAATTAATTTCATGTATCTAATTTAGTTACATAGAATCCCTTGTCTGAAAGTGATTATGCATATTCATATTTTAAATCAACTTAAGAGCACAATCTATTAATCAAGATAAGGTGGAGATTTAATCATCCTTCCTTAGTCCATAAACAATCAACTAGCATCCTACATTGACCTAAGCCTTTAATTTTACAATCAATTAAATGACCCTAAGAACTTGAGTTCAATAGGATAAGGAACCTTAAGAGTTGGATCAGATTAGGATTAGTCAGTTTGACTGGTATCTAAGATAAGTGATTCAAAAACTACATCCCAAAAGAAGGTGGTTATTTAATTGATTTTGTTAACTTACTTGGCCAAGATAATTGATGTCTAAGATAAGCAACGGGAGGACTCCCACCAACCTTATACTTACCTGATCAGTTAAGTGGCTGATCTTACACTTGGAGGGCTTAAAGGTAATCTTGGCAGTTAGGAGCTATCTGGATTTAGGACAATCCTTAGTCATGATTGATTGCCTAACTTGATTACTAACTAACATCAAACCTAGCTTTTCGTTCTTCTTAGTTCTAGGACTCCTTAGGATCTCTTCTTTAGAACTCTTCTCTCTTTCTTCTCCTTTCCCTCCAAAAAAATAAACTAAAATTAAAATTAATTAAATTAAAATAAATTAAATTAAATTAAACTAAACTAAAAAATTATTAAAAAATTATAAAAAATTAAAAAATAGTAAAAAAGAATAATTTTTTTAAAAAAATTTCTCAATCATACGTTAGGATTGCACTAGTACATGCACGATAGGAGATTGCTTTACTTGACCTAATTGAATCTAATCATAAAATTGAATAGCTGAACTATATTAAATTCAATAATCAAATGGCTGAAAATTTTTGAGAACCACCTAGATAGATAAAAAAATATTTTATTCCTTCCACTTATAATCCATCGATTTATATCCAATTACCTGATATTCCTATAACCCACTATGAGATCAAGCTAACCACAATCCAGATGCTCCCATCTTTCTATGAAAATACTAATGAAGATCATTACAAGCATTTGAATGAATTTTTAGAAATATGCTCCATGGTAAAAGTTTATAATTTTACTGATGATTCCCCTAGACTAAATTATTTTCTATTTCTTAAAAGATAAAGCCAAGTACTAGTATAATAGGAAGGCCAATCAAAATTTGGGCTGATTTGCAATACGAATTTCTTAAGAAATTTTATCCTATAGGTCGAACTAACACCATGAGATGAGCTATCTCTAGATTTGCTCAGCTTCCAGAGGAACAAATTCATGAGTCATGAGAGAGATTTAAGAAACTTTTTAGAAAATGCCCACACCATGGTCTATCTAAGTGGCAAATTATTCAAGCTTTTTATGAGGGTTTAAAAGACCATTATAGACAAATGGTAGATGCATCCTGTAGAGATGCATTCATAAACAAAAGTGAGGATGAATCCTATGCCATATTTGAAACTCTAAGTGAAAATTTGATTAACTATGCTTCATTATCGTCTTATAAAAGATCAATTTCTCATCAAAAATTAGTAGAAATTTATAATCCAAAATCTAGTTCTAAGATTGATTTAAACCTGATAAATAAAGTGGATCTTCTTACCCAAAAATTAGATCAACTCCTAATCCTAGGTTAATAATCTTCTGCACAATACACACCATCTTCTAATTATCAAGAGATTTATTCAATCTATGCGAGCCCAACCTATCATGTGAGTGAAAGTCTTATGGCTGTATAGTTTTCATCTTTTATCCAAGAACAAATTCAAGCTACACAAGGCTACTTCAAGCCGGTTAATGATCTATTTTCAAATTTATATAACCTAGATTGAAGGAATCACTTTAATTTTTCTTGGATATCCCAACAGACTCAAGCTCAGATCCAAATTTTATCAGTGCAAAATTATCAAAATAGGCCCCAATACTAGAACTATGCCTATAATAGGGATCGACCTAGTTAGTCTACCCAGCCATCATATTATAATTAGCTCTCATACCCATCTCTTCAACGAACCAATCTAGCCGATAATAAATTTAATCAACTTCAAGAACTGATTCTAATCCAACGATAATCAATTCTGAATCAACATAAATCCATCGCCAAGCTAGAAGCATAAATAGGATAATTAGCTAAGTCTAGTATGAGAAGAGAACTAGGTTAATTATCAAGCCTACTAATTATAAATTCTATAAATAGCCCACCTAGTATCAATAAACCACCCAGATTTAATTATCAATCCAATGTCCCACCTAAGAATCTTTAATTAGAGAATGCTAAAGTAATTTCTAAACTTAAAAGTTATAGAATTCTTATGGACTCATACCAAGACTAGGTGAGAGAGGCTGTACTGATGCTAGTCAAAATAAGAATATATATAGAAGAAGAGGTTAGTACTAAAGTTAACCACATAGAAAAAGCTGACCCCAAAACTAGTACTAATGTTGATTCCAATAAGTCAGATGAAAGAAAAAAGAGAATAAATGATTTACTCGAGATCTATAAACCAAAAATCTTGTTTCCTTCAATCCTACAAGTCAGTTCTTCTTACAAAAACCAAAGGGCATGCAATGAAAAACCAGTGGAGTTATTTAAATAAGATCATATTAATTTATATCCAAATTAAACCTACCTTTAGTCATCCTTCCAATATCCATTGCATCAAACTTAACTCCTAGCCCAAAAACTCAATTCATGAGTATTTTAGCAGAACAAATGAGAGAAATTTTTGATAAATAATGGTTTGAGAATGGGCTTGCATCCTACCTTCCCAAAATTAGAAATAAATATATTAATAAAAGGATCATAAATTATCTTTCTAAGATTGACAATCCAAAACCATTAAAATTTGTTAATCCAATATTTGATATAGGATAGGTAAGCTACATTTTATCTGACTGAAAGTGATAAACTTAGCGCTTGTTGGGAGGCAATTCAATATTTAATTTTTTTGAGTAATTTATTTTTTTACTTTATTTTTTTAGGATATTTTGAATAAGTTGGAGGAAGAGCCTAAATTTTCAAAATTATGTTGGACCATGAAAATATATTGAGTCAGGTGTATTCTTTTTTATTTTTTATTATATCCTTTATCTTTCCTTCTCCATTGAGGATAATGTCGACTAAGTTGGGAGGAAAAGAATAATAAAATTTTAAAATTTTTAAAGTTCTCAAAGAAGTTAGTATTTAGCATTTAGACATCTAATTATACTTAAGAATCAAGTTGAACTAAGAATTTTTAAAAGAAAATTGATGCACAGATCAAAAAATTTATGAGATATTGAGGAATCAAATATTAAATAAACTCAATAAAGAGTTATGTCTAGAATATAATATTTTTTTTTAAGCAATTTTGATTTTTTTTACTAGCATCAAAGAAGAGTCTATTTTTTATGGATTTATGTAAGATAACTATATATTTTTCATATTAAAAAAAATTAATTATAAAATAAAATAGCTTTCAAGTACTTTTTACTAAGTAACCAGACCTTTTTGTCTAAGTAAGTATTGAGTTTCATGTCAAAAGATGAGAAGAACAAAGAAGCTCATTGTAAAGCTAGTCTTAACTCGTAGCTTGTTTAATTCGAGCTAGTAAGCCTGAGGGATATTTTATATCTAATGCCCTAAAGCCAACTAGTTTGAAAATCATTGGCCCAAGACTCACTACATGGATCAAATAGAAAACTTAAGGGATTAAGACACTAAATAGTGGTACAATATTAAAAAAAATTAATTTTCTACCAAGTAATCGAGTTCCATTGCCTAAGTAAGCAATGATATTCATATCAAAAAGTAGGCAATATGAATAAAAAAATTCAATAAATGAAGGGTGGAAGTAACAATATACTTGCCCATATGAAAGTTTAGATGATTCAGAGATAAAGATAGGATAATTTAGAAAAAATTTAAAAAAGTTGAATATTCTTCACTTAATTTTAATATTGGTTAGTACTAATACTCCAATGACATGCCTCACTTATTCTATACTGAACATCAATAGCCATTTTGAAAATTACTCAGTAAAATTTGAATCTCTAAAGCTAAAAAGGTATCTAAAACTAAATTATTTTTTTACTCGAGGATGAGTAAAGCTTAAGTTGGAAGGTATGATAAGTATCATAAATTCATCAATAAAAATTTTAATTTATAATTTAATTTATTTTTACTTTTAAAATTAATACTTTTATATTTTTTAGAAAATATATTATAAATGAAAAGAGCTTAATTTTTCAGTCATAATGAAACAAATTTGGAGCCAATCAGAGTTAAAACAGATCTGAATGAATTTTCATAGAAAAAAATAAAAAAACATATATAACAGCTCAGCTGGCATGCTCAACCAAGTCATCGAACATAGCTTGCCGATGTGCTCAACCAAGCCACCAAGCCTAGCCAGTCGGTGTGCTCGTTGAAGTTGGCCCAGCCAGAGAAGCTAGCTTATAAGCCCGCAAGCCCACGTGCAACAACCCAGCTAGGCTTGGTCCACACATGAGAGTTCGAAGCAGCTAGGCCCAGCTCTCTTTCCACTCAGGCCTGACATTAGGCTAAAGTCAAAATCCATGCGTCCATGGTGGACTGCTATAGTGTTCGATCCATCGTGGACCCTTAATAGGTCTACGACTAAAAATCATGGCTCACGGGGCAAAATGGTCATTTTAGGTAGCACGACAAGTGCTGATTCGATGCAATCTATAATGTGGCTGGTCTACAGGATCCATGGGCATAGTAATTGCACCATCGCATGGTTCAGATGGTTCTCAATTCAGATCCAATGGTGGTAGCAATTTCCTGGTTTGGTTCAAAATACCCAACTCCTTCTTTATGCGATCCGATGGTCACAAGCCATCCAAGCAACGATCTAATGGCCAGATCATGCTCTAAAGCCCAATCCAATTGCTGGTATTCAATCCAACCAGAAAAAGGATTCTAGAGCAACTTTTGATGCAATCCAAGGGCCCAAATTCATCTGATCAAAGCAATCCAGCGGTCCATGTTGATCCTGACTGTGATTAGGCTTGTAACAATGGATTTTTAGGATTTTTTCAAGCATTTGATCAAAATTCGATGGCCAGGCTTCACCCAAAACTCACAAGACATGTCCAATAGTGTTTTAAATCAATTTTCTCTAGGATTTCTTCCACAAACTCCGATCAAACTCTACTATAGTTCCACATTGCCTAGAAGCAAAGGTTTTAGCCCTCCAACATCTATTTAAAGGGCACTAGGCTATCAAAATCAAATTGTGTTCGATCAGGAGAAGGTGATGGTAGAGGATGGAGCCATGCTCGAAATTCAAAGTTGCTTCGAGGTAGATGGTGTCGAGAGGAATAGCTAGACTTCTATACTATCTTAATGCCAACGCCAATCCAAGATCAAGATTAGCCTGCTTCTAGTTTTCTTTATTTCTTTTTCTTGTCTTTTTAAGTTCATGTATTTAAATTCTAAATTAAATTTTAATTAATACAAAATTTACTTTTCTACTCTTTAAATTTTATACTCTTTATTTTTATTATAAATTTAATTTTATTTCTCTTTAATTTTTTTACAAGTAGATGCTAAGATCTAGGTAGTAGATCTTAGTACCAAAATTTATTTTTATGCTATTTTAATTTTTGCTATTTATTTTTATTATAATTTTAAATCTTATTTTTTAACTTTAATTCTATTTTAAATTTTATTTTATAAAAATTAAAGATTTTAAAACTAAAATACTATCTTCTCTTTAGATTCAATCCAACTCACTACTATCTACGTATTTTTAATTATTTTAAGAAGTCAAAATTAAATTGATAAACATAGTATCCTAACAACAACATCGTGCTCTTATCATGACCCATCTCTATAGAATCATAAATTATTCAATGATTTAATTTTTAAATATTCATAACATGGATTTAAATATTTTTTTAAAATAAACTATTAAATTGAGCATAGACTATATCTTCCAATCGCAACCCTCTTAATAAATATTATTTATCTAGATTTTTAATCAATAACAAGCATGTCATAAAGTCAAGATCTCATGCATAAAAATAAATTTTATTAAAAACTAGTCAGGAGAATATGTTGCATAAAAAAGTAAGTACAAAAGATAATGAAAAGAAAAATATAATCCATACTAGAAGACTTTATCTACTTTCCTAGAATTCATGTCTTTAGCCATGCATGTTATTTAATTCTCCCATTTTTATCATCTTCAAACTCCTCGATGAAAGATGGAAGAAGAAGAAAGTAGAAGAAAGAAAAAGGGAGAGAGAAGACTCTATTTAGGGCTTAGAGGACCTGAGAGAGAGTAAGAGGGGGCTAATCCCCCAATGGGAGAGTTCTCTAGCTTTTGGCATGAGGAATGTTTAAATAGAGTGAAAAATAGGGAGTTAAAAAGTATTTTCCAAACTCTAATTGGAGTTTGGATCAAATTCTCCTTGATGTTGAAATTCTGGCCATCGGATTGGAATCAAAAAGCATAAAAACCATCAAAAGAACATTGCCCAATCATCTAATCAATGCTAAGCCATTAGATCTTGCCATCAAAAAATTTTGGGCTATCATATCACACTTTAGTGCTAAAAGAATTTTGAAATTAAGCCAGGAGCTATTTTGACCATTGGATGGCACCTAGGAAGTCCTAATCAAAGCCGACAACCATCTCCTTCATCAAATCTCATGTGGGAATGGTTTTTGGCCATCAAATCATGCATGAAAACACTAAAGGAGTCTTGAATCAAACTAGCAACTTATCCCAGCCATTAGATCTTGGCCAGCAGTGATATTAATCATTGGATCATGCACATCATCCCACCTCACCTATAGATTACGGTAGACTGGCTACTATAGCCATGGATCGGCTATGAGCCATGTGGATTTTATCGTCAGGCTAATGTCAACCAAAAGCTATGCCAGGTTGGATCAGGAGGAGCGGGCTAAGCCGCATGGGCCCTGGTCGGTCAGGTTGGCTGGGTTTGCATGGGCTACGATCGCTGGACCAGTTGATTGGCTGGCGGGCTGGCAGATAGGGCGAGCTGGTAGGCTAGCGGGTGTCGGGCTTGTGTGCGCTGGCCTACTAAGCTACGGTCAAGCTGCAGTTGATCTGAGCTAATTTTTTTGAGCCAATTTGGACTGAACTAGCTAGCATTCTATAATTTTTTTTTATTTTTTATTTTTTATTTAAAACTTTTGGCCTTCATTTTTTCTTCATTTTAGCTCTGATTTATATCAAATTTGATTCGTTTTAATCCATAAATCAAGCTCATTGATTGGTAAGCTTCTTTTATGCAAAACATAAATAAAAAATATTAATTCTTAAAATAAACATTAATTAATACATATTTTAATGCTTTTTATTGATATATTTGTGATAGTCATCACACCCTCCAACTTGAGTTTTATTCATCCTTGAGTAAAAGAAAGAAAAATTAGGAATATGTATCAACTCATTAAGATGTGAAAATTTTTTTAGGTCATCCTAAAGTTAGTTGATTCCTAGTTAGAGAATTAAGAGATGCATCATTAGATTATTAATTCCATCCCAAATAGTGTTTAAGTAAAGAATATAAAATTTTAAAGCTTTTCTTTGATCAACTCTCCACTTGTATTCTTTAAATCCTCTATCTTTAGTAATTGACTAGAGTATGATAATTTTTTTTTGCATAAATTACAAGCAATGCAATGATTTAACCCCTTAAGCTTTCTATCTAACTCTTGTAGCAAGCTTTTGATCAACGACTTTCAAATCAGTTGGCTTTAGGGCATTAAGTGTAGAACATTCCTTGGGCTTACTGACTCGATTCAAATAGACAGTAAATTAAAACTAGTTGTATAATAAGCTTCTTCATATTGCTAGTTTTAACATGAATAATATTGCTTACTTAGTCAATAGGACTTGATTACTCAGTGGAAGACCAATATTTAGAACTTCCTCTTACACACACACACACACACATATATATATATATATTACTTTTATATTTTTTACTCAAACCTATACAAAGTAGATTCTTTAGCGATATAGCTTGGAAGAAGTTTTGAAATCACTCAAAAATTTATTCTATTCTAGAACTACGTATTTATTGGGTTTTCTTAATAATTAGATCTCTAGTATTTCTAAAATTCTCAAGATCATTAATTAATCACTCAAAAATTAATAATTAGAATTTTTGAAATCACTTAAAAATTTATTCTATTCTAGATCTAAGCATTTATTGGATTTTCTTAATAATTATATCTTTAGTATTTCAAAAATTCTTAAGATCATTAATTAATCATCAACTAAAATGCCTAATTAACTTCAAATTGAGATAAAATCAAGTATATAAGACTAATTATTGCAATATTCGAGGACTTAATTATTTTTATTTTACCTTCCCTCCTAACTTAATTTTTGTTATCCTTAATGGAGGAAAGAAAATAGAGTGTGATAGATAAAAAAATAAAAAAAAAAAAGAAGAGTTTGCCTATCTTAATATGGTTTCGGGCTTTGCTTGGAATTTATTTATTCTTCATCCAACATGGGTCTGTAGTTTTCCCCTCAACTTAGTCCTAAACTTAAAAGAAAGATAAGATAAAAATAAAAAAAAAATTCAAATGCGAAAGCTGGGTTACCTCTAGTAAATGCTAAGTTTAACATTTTCAATCAGATCTTATGGAGTCCTGCTTATAACTAACTTGGGTGCATCCCTTAGGATTTCAAAAAGATAGGACCAATCAGGAGGTCTTGTCATCATGGCAGTAAAATATCCATGGAATGCACTATAATGCTTAAACTTAACCTGGACCAATAAAGTAAATTGAGCAAGCATGTTATACCATAATCTAAAATTATGATAGTTTTTATGATCAAGAAGGGATTGTATTTGTTGGGCCGAAATTGGAGGTGGTGATTTAGAAAGTGCATCAACTATAGCCTGATCCACCTCAATTCCTTTCTTGAGTATGATATGTCTGGATATCAACTCTTCCTAAACTAAAGTATGGCACTTTTTTCAAATTAATTTTAAATCTGCCTCCATATAATATTTTAATATTATTGAAATATTTTGGAGGCCATCCTTAAAAGTAGTACCAAAAATAGAAAAATTAGTCTTTCAATTATTATCCCTTATTTCAGTAATATCCCATCTAAAAGCTTCTTTATGTGCTTTTAGAATACCTATAAGTTGGGCTTCCTGGTTAGGTATTACTCGTAGGGAGTTAGTGAGTGAAACAAAAAATAGATTCAATTCTAAAGTAGTTGGTAGTTCTAACAATCGAGTGATTAGTGTGCTATGTGGTGGCTCAAATTTTTTGATCAAAAGTGGGGTGGTTTTAGGATAGGATGCATCTACTTGGTCATTAACTTCTATAATATACCTATCTTCATCAAAATCATCCACTCCAAAATGAGCCATATAAAGGTTTAATGAATCCTGAGAAAGAATTATGGGTGTAGCTTCCTCTATCGTGCTATTCATTTGTGGTTCTTTGGAAGTCTCTATTGATTCCATCATCTCATTAGTTTGTCTTTCTTTCTCGTTAAAAGAAATGGGTGATTCTAGGACACTTGAAAATGGGTCCATATATATGTAGGATGACGAAATTGGTTCATCCCATCATTTTAGTTTTTTTCTATACATTTATGCCTCAGTCACATAGTTTAGGATGGTCTTTTCGGTTGTGCAAGGTTGTTCTATGATCATTTCATTTTTGAGAGTTATAACTAATTGTTTAGAAAAAGCTATAGGGATATTAAAATTTCTTGCTAGATATGATCCCTTAGAGTCACTCTCGAGCTGATTAGGCAACTCTTTTTCCTCCTATCGATTAAATATGAGTACTGGCTTCTCTAGTTGTTTTAAGATTTGCATACATGAGTGAAAGATCTATTACTAGGTCTAATTGGTGAGTTCTAACTTATCCATTACTTGCTGCAACCTCTCTTCAAAAGTTGTATCATCATTAGTTGGAGAAGGTTGATAGTATGGGTAGGGCATATCATTATAAGAAGCATCCATGAATGTAGGTCCTTGTAGCACCGGGGTAACCACTAGTTGTGGTTTTCATGAGAAGTTTAGTTGAGCCCCCCAACTTGGATTATAGGTATTAATGTATGGGTTATTTTCTGATTTGTAGGTCATTTGGGTTTGATCTTGATGAACTTACTCATACATGGACTCAAAAAATTGGTATGCGACTAGTATTCACTGGCAAAGTAAGTAGGGCTGGAACATATGGCACAAACTTATTGTGCAAGAAGAAACGATTGATAGAAAAAATATCTAATGAATGTTAGATGATCTATTCTATGGGATAGCTCATCAGAATAGCTCATCAAATCTACTATCAAAATCTATCTTGGATTGTTTTGATTATTCAGATATGTAATTAAGGTTTCTAGATTAGAGCAATCCTCTTTTGATTATTATTTATTATATTATATTATATTAAAGAATAAGAAAAGAGATGAGAATAGAGAATTCTAAAGATAATAGCCTAAAGGATCCTAGATCTAAAAGATAGGTGCAAAAAATTAGTTAGTGTTTAGTGTTAATTACAATCAAGTAAAACATGAATGGACTTTCTATTCTAAGATTAACCTAGATCTAAACAACTCCTAACTGTCAAGGTCACTTTCGAGCAGTCCAAGCCTAAGATTAACTAACTAACTTGGCTAAGCAAGTGTAAGATGTAGGTGGTCCCTTACTTGTTGCTTTTCTTAGATATACCAACTGAGTTGGCTAGGTCAGACAATAAAACTAATTGAAAACCATCTTCTTAAATCACTTGCCTTAGATACTGAGCAATTAACCAATTTGAACCTAGTCCAACTGTAGGATTTTCTTATCCTATTGAGCTCGAATGTCCTAGGGCCATTGTCTATTTGTGGACTAAGGGTTATCAAATTCCCATCTTATCTTAGTTAATAGGTTAAACCCTTAAAGTATATCATGAATATACAATGCAAACAAAGCAAGGTGTCCAAACATGTTAAGTTCTTTTAAGGTTTAATTAGTTTTTTTTATATTAATTAAGTATTATGAGGTATAGTTATTTTTTTTATATTAGGTTATTTAAAGCAAGTAAAATAAAAGATAGGTTTTAATTAAATTAGTTAGATTATTTATGCTAGGTTTTATTTAAACTATTTAGAGAATCTAACCAATTGGTAAGTAAATTATACTTGAATTAAAAGGCAATGAGGTAACCTATGAGTAAAAAAGGAAATCAAATCAACTTTTAGGGCAATAAATGAAGGAAAATCCTAATTTTTTGGTCCAGGTTCGTTCAGATCTGATCAGATCAAGAGATATATTTTAAAAAAAATTTTCTTAATCCCAATCAGATCTTGGATATTTTAGATCTAATTATTATTATTTTAGAAATCAAAATAAAATTAGATAAATTAAATCAGATTTAACTTACCTTGATGTGGGTAATCCTATTACCCGTTGATGATCCTGTATGTAGCGGAAGGTTCTAGATCTAGCCACGCAAGTGCCTGGCCTCTACCGGTATCCACTTAGATTGGATCTGGAGATCCTCTTCTTCTCTATCACACCTCTAAAAATTAAATTTGGATCTAATCTGGAGGATCTTCAAAACTCCTTTTGAAGATCAGCAGTCGTCCTTTGCAGTAGCGCAGCCTTCTAGCTTTCAGTCACCTTTCTTTGATCTGGATTACACCAACCAAAAGTCCAAAACTCTTTTTGGACGTGGAGAGGAGAGGGAGAAGGTGGTTTGGCATGGAGGAAGAGTGGAGAGGCAGCCTTGGGATGTGGGGAATTATGATTCAATCATCCTCTGAGTTGGGCGCAGGGTCTTATTTATAAACTGTCTGTGATCCAACTTCTCTTCTTCCCAACCAATCACAACTCTTTATGAAATCAGATCTAAATCTGATTGGTAGGAATAGAGTCCCCTGGATTCCTCCTTAGAGGGTGCCTAAGACCAGTCAAAGTTGGTTCTTAGGAGAACTCTAATTGGAATCCAAAAAGGAGATGGAGTCCTTGTCCAACAAAGACTCCTAGGCGCCTCCAACTTGGGCACACGCCTAGGGTGGCGTGCGCCCTCCTCCTTGCTAGTTCTAGCAGGGGGACAAGCCCCCACCAGCTCTCCAATAGGTGTGTGACATGTTGTCAAAAGTCAAAGTGTCAATGGTCAACATTTGATCAGTCAAAGGTAGACTTTTTACCAAAGTCAAAGAACAAGAAATGGCAGGTGACCAAAAATGATAGGTAATGTCTTACAAAATAAGACAACCTTTTCTGACTTGGACAATCTCCAGTCAGACTATATGAAGGTCTCTGATTGAGCACAAACTTCTTTGGCTCAATCAGGACAACTAATTTATGATAGCAAAAGAAGAACGTTAGGTTCAATCAAGTGCTAGCATGATTTCCTTGAACCTAATTGAATCTCATTCAGATCAATTGAACTGGATCAGTTCAATTGATGATCACCAGATTCAAACCCTTATTTGTGTAACCTAGTTAGGTTCAGTTCTGTATGGTAAGGGGATATGTCATGATCTCTATCATCGACATCATCGAAACTCCTTTTGATGGATCAGAACTCTTCTGATTCGAATAGCTAGAATGATCGATCATCTAAATCATTCTAATTGCTCCCAAAATCCACCAGTGACACCTAGCAGTATATGGTGGCAACCCATCAGAGCTAAAAGCGAACCTCTTGGTGCAGCTACCTATGTGATTAAGTCCTTCTATCTTGAGCTCCGATCAGATTAGGGTTAAGGTAAACTCGTCAAACCCTAGTTTCTATCATATGATGTAATCATTCAATTTGAGTCCGATGTGAAAATCTAAATAGAAACTCTTTCTATTATTTCACTCTGCCATGGCCATGGACTTCTGGACTTGATTCTCATGATTATCATAGGGCTGCTCCTCTACCACTGAGGTAGATAGATTCCCATCTTGATGCAATCCAAGTTCCTACAATGAACATGCTATAGCCAACATACACCTCAGGGTTCCGATATGGCTAGGAGATCGAGTAATGGTGTAGTCAAACTATAACACCCTCAAGGTGAACTACTGATGCACCTCAGGTCAAAGAACCAGACACACTACTGCAGCATCGAGTCAGTCATTGACGAGAAGGTAGACTCCCTAATGACTACTCGAGGTGGTCACGCTCAGTGCCCTCGTTCTCTAACGAGTACCTATACTCTCGCTTCGGTGTCTCCACACCATAGACTTAAGACTCATCTACTAAAGAGAAGCGATTGTACACCAACCTTTTGGATCAATCACCATCCTCGTGATGATCCTATGGTCGGAAGCATTTTATGAGTTAATAATGATTATTCATGTCTTAAATTTTCAACTCTTGAAAATATGAATTATCATTACCATTAACTCAAAGGATGTATCACAGACACTAAATACACATATGTGATAGAAAATAACCCATTTTATTGATATTAGTCAAAATTATAATTTTGCCCCTTAGAAGTGTATTACAAGTGTCAGCCAATTCTGGCTTCTAGGGCACATATATCTAACAATCTCCCACTTGTCCTAAAGCCAATTGGCTACAAGTCTAAGTCCCATCTTCTCAAGGTGGGCTTCGATCCTCTGCTGGCCCAATGACTTTGTAAGTGGGTCTGCCATATTATCTGTGGAGTTGACTCTCTTGACCTCGACGTAACCCTTCTCGAGGTAATCGCGGATGAGATGGTATCGCCGCTCAATATGCTTGGATTTCTGGTGAGACCTCGGCTCCTTAGCAAGGGCTATGGCACCATTGTTGTCACAGTATAGAGGAATGGCATCTGATGGCATTACTCCGATTTCTGCAGCAAACTTCTTATACCAGAATGCTTTCTTCACAGCCTCTGATGCAGCGATATATTCTGCTTCCATGGTGGAATCTGCTATCACTGTTTGCTTGGAACTCTTCTAGCTGACAGCACCACCATTGCACACAAACAGACTCCTAGATGTCGACTTTCGATCATCTATATCGGACATGAAATCCGAGTCTATGTATCCCTGGACTTGGAGTTCTCCGTTACCAAAGACCAACATCATATCCTTAGTTCTTCTTAAGTACTTAAGGATACATTTCACAGAAGTCCAGTGTTCTTCACCTGGATTTGACTGATATCTGCTTGTGACACTCACAGCATGGGCTATATCAGGTCGTGTACATAGCATGGCATACATGAGGCTCCCTATTATAGAAGCATAAGGGATCTTGCTCATGCATTCTATTTCCTCAGGTGTGCTGGGGCACATCTTCTTGCAAAGATGAATACCATGTCTGAAGGGTATTGATCCCTTTTTGAGTTTTCCATACTAAACATTTTTAGTACTTTCTCTATGTACATCTTCTGTGAAAGTCCTAGCATCCTATTCGGTCTATCCCTATAGACCTTAATTCCTAGAATAAAGGATGCTTCGCCTAGGTCTTTCATGGAGAATTTCTTGGACAACCATAATTTGACTATTGTCATCATGGGAATATCATTCTCAATAAGGAGATGTCATCCACGTACAATACGAGGAAGACAACAGCGCTCCCACTGACCTTTTTGAAAACACATGGTTTCTCTTCATTTTTGATGAAACCAAATATTTTGATCACATCATTAAAATGAGTGTTCCAGCTCCGAGATGCTTGCTTAAGTCCATATATGGACCTTTGCAGCTTGCAAACCTTGTGATCAGTATCACTGGATGTGAAACCTAGCGGCTGTTCCATATAGATATCTTTCTCAAGATATCCATTTAAGAATGCCATTTTTTCATGTCCATTTGCCATATTTCATAATCGAAATAGGCTGCAACGGCAAGCAATGTGTGGATGGAATTTTAGCATAGCCACTGGAAAAAAGGTATCCTGATAGTCAATGCCTTCGCATTGACTATAACCTTTTGCCACTAGTCTAGCCTTGAATGTCTCCACATTCCCATCTGCACCAATCTTTCTCTTGAAGATCCATTTACACCCAATAGGTACTATACCTTCTGGTGGATCTACCAAGGTCCAGACTTGGTTTGAGTGCATCGAGTCAATTTCTGACTGCATTGCCTCTAGCCATTTCTTGGAGTCGATATCTGATATCGTCTTCGTTGTAGATTTTGGGATCATCACCATGAGCACCATTACCTATGAGGAATATTTTCTCTATGTCCTCTGAAATAATACCTAAGTATCTCTCAGGGGGATGGAAAACTCTTTCCGATCTACGAGGTGGAGGAGGTAGTGTTCTTATTGGCTCAACCTGATTTGGTTCCAATTGGTCCTTAGCTCGTTGTACTTATGAGACTTTCTCATCAAGCTTGATCTATCTTCCAATGCCGCTATCTTGAATAAACTATTTTTCAAGAAAGATGGCATGTCGACTCACAATCACATTGTGGTCTTCTGGAATGTAGAAATAGTATCCTAATGACTCTTTAGGATATCCTATGAATCGAGCTCTAAAGGACCTAAACTCTAACTTGTCCGCTTGTTGTCTTTTGATGTGAGCTGGACAATCCCAAATTCTGAGATGACTCAGACTTGGTTTCTTACCGTGCCATATCTCATACGGTGTGGTAGGAACGGTTTTAGAAAAAACCCTATTCAGTAGATAAATTGAAGTTAACAATGAGTGTTCCCAAAGAAAATCAGGGAGGTCTGTGAAGCTCATCATGGATCGAACCATATCCAATAGGGTTCGATTTCTCCATTCTGAAATCCTGTTGAGTTGAGGTGTTCCTGGTGGAGTCCATTGAGAGACTATGCCATTTTCCTTTAGATAGTCTAGAAATTTTGGCTAAGGTATTCACCTCCTCGATCTGATCGAAGAACCTTAATGGGTTTTTCAAGTTTGTTTTTCTACTTCATGTCTGAATTCTTTGAACTTTTCAAAAGCTTCAGACTTGTGTCTCATAAGATACACATATCCATACCTAGACAGATCATCGATAAAGATAATGAAGTAGACAAAATTGCCTCTAGCCGGTACATCAAATGGGCCGCACACATCTGTATGTACTAGGGCAAGGAGATCTGTGGCCCTCTCCCCATGTCCAACAAAAGGGAGTTTGGTCATTTTGCCTTGAAGGCAGGATTTGCAAGTTGGATATGACTCGAAAGTCAATGGACTCAATAGCCCATTTTTCTTCAATTTGTTGATCCTATCTTCTGCTATATGACCTAATCTCAGGTGCCATAGATATCTATCGTTTGGACTATCCCTAGGTCGTTTGGCATTCACATTTTGCTCGACAGTTAGAATAGGTACATCAATATGTAGCTGATAAAGACCATTAATAAGAAAACCATTTGCAATTTTATTTCTTTCATAAAGAATGTTACAATGGTCCTTAAAGAAGGTAATCACATAGCCTTCTTGTGCTAAGCATGAAACAGAAATCAAATTTCTGCTAGCTATAGGCACATAATAACAAGTCTTTCAAAACTAAGTCTAAACCAGATGGTAATCGAAGAGGGTATGTTCCCACGGCTACTGCAGCAACTCTTGCTCCATTATCGATGCGTAGGATCATGTCTCCATCCCTCAACCTCCTGCTATCCTCAAGACCCTGCATGGAAGTGCACAGATGAGCACTAGAACCAGAGTCAAGCACCCAACTGGATGCAGAAGAAATCATAAGGTTAGACTCAATAACAAGTATACCTCCAGAAGGACCTTCCTTCTTGTTCTTCAGGGTGGCCAGGTAAGTAGGGCAGTTTCGCTTCCAATGGCCGTCGCTATTGCAATGGAAATACTTTCCTTTGCCAGCGGTCTTTTTCTTTAGTTCTGCCTTCTTCTTCTTTGTTCCTTCCACCTTTTGCTTTTTCGCAGACTTCTTTTTCTTTTCATAAGACTTTCTTTTAGAAGAAGTCCATTCCATAGCAAGAACTGAGCCTTTAGAACCTTTCATAGAAAGCTCAGTGGTAACCAGCATATTCATTAATTCGGCCAAGGAATTTTGAAGTTTATGCTTGTGGTAATTCATCATGAATTGCCCATATGCATCAGTCAAAGATTGCAGAATAATATCATTTTGTAGGTCTAAGTCTAACTTCACACTGAGCTTCTCAAGCTCCTCCATGTCCTTGATCATTATCAGACAGTGATCTTGGACTGACTGCCCATCATTCATCTTAGCCCAACTTGATATGACTTCATTTGGTGTTAGAATAATTGTGACCAAACTTCAATTGAACCGATTTAACTCAAAGGGGTTGACCTTCAAATCATGTATACTAGACAAACTTCTCAGCGATAATGATCTTGCCTCTCTTAGTAATTGCAAAACTCCTTCAAGGCATGATGAATTTCATTCAACCAAACTTGAATAGTAAAGGATATGATAACTAACTCTGGTCCTAATGACAGTAGAGCCCCATCAAAGATTGAACCTTAACATCCTCTGATTTTGTCTATACCAGACCTTGAATGTGGCCAAATCTCTTTATGGCATATAGCATATCTGATTAACCTAATAGCAAGAACTTCGTCCAGTTGAATTCCTCCCCAGTCATATTCTATCCCGACCGAATTTCTTTACTCTACTTTATGGATAACGATAGAACTCGTGTGTGGCCTAATTCCTTTATTTCATTTTGACAATTATAGATCCAGCCAGCCTGTGCTACGTGTATCGACTGGATGAGTATAAATAGTGAGGGGACTTTGTCATCAACACGAATCTAATTTCTAATCTAAAATGGTAATCATTCTATAGATAATAAATCATAACACTCCATCGATCTGAACTTCAAGCTGATCTTGAAGGTAGTAGATCTTCTAAAAATAAAGCAAAGGGCACCAGCAAGAAGTTTGCCCATTTTATCTCTCAACCAACTTCGAAGATGGCCAAACTCCTTTAGAAAATCAAATAATGATTTGGAAAGTTCAATGATTTCATCTCTAGCCTCCAGCTTGAATGCTCCCATCAATTCTTGGCCGACTTCAAAGTCGATCGAACTCCTTGAAGTTGATTGAACTTTTTGAAGCTATTGAAGATAGCACCAATAGATTCTAATCAGTACCAGATTCATCATCTACCATTCATAAGACGATCACCAAGTTCAGCCCACCTAGCTCCAAGTTCTTCATCCCAATACATACGACCTGCTAATAGGTGTAGAAGCTGCATCCGAACTCTAACAAATTAAACTCAACCATCTATAAGTCATGATAAATGAGAGCCCACTCTTCGTAACAAACTTCATGTGGCCTGAATGGCCTACTAGTATTATGTTATGGCTGTCACTTTCATTCTATTATAGGCTCTACCTATGTAAGGTGTTGTGGTATCAACTCGCTCTGATACCAAATTGTCGGAATATCAACTACTCTAATACCGCTTGTTAAGAATCTAGTATCAAATTATTGCTGTAGGAAGAAAAAAGAAATAAAACAAGAAAAAATCAAGTACATCGATCAGTCTAAAGGCTCTTCTCCATAGGGCATGTAAAGCTTCACGATGAAAGAGAAAAATAGGTACAAGAGGAGAACACCCATTCAACTCACTATACATAAATCTCTCTCAACTAGAAGCTACCCTTACAAAAGCTCTCTCAAAATCCCAAGGAGACCCATAGAAGCTACAAGATGCTCTGCCTCCTCTTTGGATGCTATGCACCTATTGCTTCTCTCTCTCATGGGGTGCACATACTTGGTGCTCTACCAAGCTCCTCTCGATAGCTTTCTGAGCCTCTCTACGTGCCTCTCATGCCACACGCACCATCCTTTTTTGCTCCACAGGACCTTAACCCTTTAAATAGGATGAGAATCTTCTTCTCAATAGTTCACAGGAGTCCTAATAGGACTCATGCTCCTAATATGAGTTGAGCATGTCCTTGATGGAGTCTTGAAATATTTTTTGACCTTTAGATCATAACTGCAATCTTCCATGGCCGTTGGATCCTATGGTCCACATGCAACTCCCGTAGATCCCTTGGATTAATCATAATTCGAGCCTAAATAGAAAGAATCCTACCATGTTCTATTTACCTCCATCAAGTCGGCTCGGTTAGGGGTCGAACTAGCTTAACTGTGTCTCATCCAGACTCCTACTATCTATCTGCTTGAGAGAGCCGGCTTGGCTATGATTCAAGCAGGCTCGATCTCATTTTGAGCCTGCTCGACCACATATCAGAGCTGGTCTAATTGCTATGCTAAAAACTAATTCGCTTCTTGCTATTGATCGAATTCAAGGCATCAAATCCTATCAATCTCTATCTCAACTCAACATTCGGCCTCCACCTGACTTTGAGATTATGATCCATCTCGCCCCTGCCCTGAGGCATGCTTGCTGATCAGGGATGGGCAAACATGGCAGTTGAGCCAAGCCACTTGATCCCACCTCTATCATAGGCTGTGTCCACTTTGACCAAAGATCTACTCGAAAAGTTCTCCTATGGTAATAGAAATTTTACTCTACGACGTCGCCTCTCATCCTCTCGAGTCTCCCGTCTCATGCCCGATCCTCTCAACTTGGATCTCCACCTTGCACTAGGCTCTCTCTGGCTCCTGAGGCTCCACCTTGCATTGGACTTCTTGCTAGATAGTAATGTCCTCTTGTCTTCTTCTTTTCCTCCAATATCATCCTATCTCTATGCATGACCTTCAGGATTCTATCACCAGCTATCTACCTGTAGCCATTTAAATCCAATCTGCTTAGTGAGATAAGATTCTACCTGAAATCGGATATGTATCGAACCTCTCCCAATCTCCTCACTGCACCATCATGTGTCTTCCAGTTGACCATTCCGATGCATCTAATCGCACAGCTCAATCCATCCGATAGATAAACGGTGCCATCACTTCTCTCCAAAGAGTCAAACTATTTTTTTCTGCAACAAATATGATATGTACATGCAAAATCTAAAATTTACTACTGAAAAGAACTAGATACCTCATTAGATATTTTCAGAGCATCATCCTCTGACTCACTACTGGCCATCGCTGCAGTAGCCCTCATCCGATCCTTGAATTATGGGCAATCCTTGACTCGATGTCCCAACTCATTGCACCTATAGCATCTAATCTTGCTAGGATTCCTCATCTTGGACCTGGATCATCCTCCTCACGATCCTCTATCGCTCCATCTACTGCCTCCTGCTTCTCCAAAAATTGCCAAAGCTGAGCTGCCACCATTAGAGCTCGAAGCTGGATTCTTCCTCCTGAGAAACTCGTTCTAAAGTATCGCTGCAGTGACCCATCCATCTTGATGGTGCTCTTTATTACTAAAAGAGCAATCATCAAGAACTCATATGAAGGAGAAGCGATGCTAGCAAGACCAACATCCTGGTCTTCTCCTTAATTTTTTCACCAATGATGAGGAGGTCGGTGAGGATATTTTGAATGTTGGATAGACACTCCCGCACACTCTAACCTTCATCCATCCATAGCTAGTAGAACTGCCTCAAAGGAATAGCGTATTGATGAGAGACTTCGCCATGTACAACTCCTCGAGCTTCAATCATAGCATCGTCAAAAATATTTCGTCAAGTACATAGATCACCACATCATCCGCTAGGTACAAATGGATCATGCTCATCGACTGCATCTAGATTCACTTCCAATCCTTCACCTCTATGATGGCTAGCATCTCATCATACAAGAGAGCATCGATCAATCCATGTTGGACGAGGACATTCTTTATCCTTGCTTACCACAAGAAGAAATTGCCCTTTCCATCGAACCTATTGATCTCCATCTTGATTGTGCTTGCCTTCTTCATATTCTTCAATCTCTATCCACTACTATAATCTATGCTATGATACTATCTAGCTTTGAAACCAATTATTGTGGTATAAACTAGCTCTGATACCAAACTATTGGGATATTAGCTACTCTAATAACACTTGTTAAGGATCTAGTACCAAATTATTATGACAAGAAGAAGAAAAAAATAAAATAAGAAAATAATCAAGTATGTGGATCAGCCTAAAGGCTCGCCTCCATGGGGCATGTGAAGCTTCACCATGAAAGAGAAAAATAGATACAAGAGGAGAACATCCACTCTCAACTCACCATACATAAATCACTCTCAACTAAAAGCTACCCTCATAAAAGTTCTCTCAAAATTCCAAGAATATCCACAGAAGCTGCAAGATGCTCTAACCTCACAGTCTCCTCATCAGATGCTATGCACCTACTGCTTCTCTCTCTCATGGGCTATACGTACTCAATGCTCTATCAAACTCCTCTCGATGGTTGCCTGAGCCTCTCTACATGCCTCTCACGCCACATGCACCATCCTTTCTTGCTCCACAGCACCTCAACCCTTTAAATAAGATGAGAATCCTCTTCTTAGCAATTAATAAGAGTCCTAGCAGAACTCATTCTCCTACTATGAGTTGAACATGTCCTTGATGGAGTCTTGAAATATTTTTTGATCTTTAGATCATGACCATAACCCTCCATGGCTGCTGGATCCTATGGTCCATGCACAACTCCCGTAGACCTCTTGGATTAATCATAATCCAAGTCCAAACAAAAAAAACCCCATCATGTTCTATTTGCCTCCATCGAGCCGGCTCGGTCAGGGGTCAAGCTGGCTTGGCTGCATCTTGCTCGGGCTCCTGTTGTCTATCTGCCTGAAAGAGCCGACTCAACTATGGTTCGAGCTGGCTCAATCTTAATCCAAGCTGACTCGACCATGCATCAAAGTCGGTCTGATTGCTATGCTAAAAACTGATTCTCTTCTTACTGTGATCGAATTCGAGACGTCAAATCCTAACATAAGGGATCCTTCAGATATGTTTTCTCTCTAAACTTTCTTTTGTACTCTTAATTCTCCTAAGTACTCCATTCTTATTGATCGAAGAACTAACTTGACCATCGGAGGATCCTACCGGAGCCATCCACTTTTGGTTTGGACTTTACCTTGCAGGTCTCATCAGCAACCTCATCTTCACTAGGTCTAGTGAATTCTAGCATCAGCATCATTTTCTATACCAATAGGATTTGCACCAGAGGAAGAGACCTGAGCCCTTGTTCTTAAAGAAGTACCGAATCAAGTTTATCTTCTTCCTCTTCTCTCTAATTTTGCATTTCTTTTCTCTCTGATCTTTCTTGTGTTCTGATAAGATGCCGCCCAAGAGAGCTTCAATCTGGTGATCCACTATCTCTACCACTAGATCTTCGCTAGATCAACCGACTCCAACCTCATTGTCGGCACCACAACCCCCACCAGTAGCCATGGTAGATTTATAGTAATTCAACCTATTGATGTAAAAGATTAAAGACCTCACTGAAGTAGTACAGACCATGCAGCAGCCCCCAGCACCAGTTCAATTGGAGAGACCCTCGTTGGAATGCCGAGATCTAGTGCTAGGAAGATCCACCTTAGTGAGTCAGCTAGTGACTCCTAGGAAGGAGAAGTAGAGAGCGGAGAGCCCTTATTCTGATCATGATTCCCCCCTGGGAAATCACTACCATCCTCCAGCCAGCCGTGCTTCGAGATCCATGATCAAGATGATATTCTCGATCAAAAACTTTAAGAAATGAACCAATAGATTGATGAACTCCATCACATCCTCCACTCACCTTGATGACATCTGCACTGATCCCTCTTTCTCTGCTCACATCATGTAGGAGCCCATCCAACCAAACTTCAAACTTTCTCAGTTTGTAAGTTATGATGGGACCACCAACCTAGTCGACCATCTTGAAGCTTTTAGGATCATGATACTATTGCACGATGCACCTGACGCCATCTTGTGCAAAGCCTTCCCCTGCACTTTGAAAGGAGCAATGAGGAATTGGTACTCAGGCCTTAAACCAAGTACCATCTTTTTTTTTAACCAGCTGAACCACCAGTCTATGGTGCATTTATCAGTAGTCGATATCAGGGATGAGGTTAAGACTTCCTTATCAATATCAAGTTGAAGGAAGGGAAGTCTATTCAAGCTTATGTTAGTCGCTTTAATGTTGCTTTGGAGGTCCGAAACTTGGACTAATCTATTGCTATGGCCGCACTAAAAGGCAGCCTCCAGAAGAATGATCTTCTCTTCTTCTTAGAGAAGAAGTATCCCCAGAATTTTGCTGACATACTGGCCTAGGCTAAAGGCTACACTCGAGCAGAGGAAGCCTTCAAGCTGAAAGATGAAGAGGCCATAGGAGAGCGGCAGGTGGGTGAATCTAGCAAGCCCGCAATCATTGAGAAGCTAAGCAAAGCTTGGCCATGCTCCAAAAGCCCACCTGAGCATAGAAGAGCTCGGACTCCTCCACAAGTGCATCAATAGAGAAGCCTTGATCGAAGGGAGTGACGAAACTCTTCTCTCTGATGATTCCATAACTATACTCCTCTGAATGCTCCCAAGACTCAAGTACTGATGGAAATAAAAGAGTAGCTACCGAGGCCTCAGAGAATGAAGACACCCATCCAAGCACAATCCCAATAAGTACTATCTCTACCATCGTGACTATGGTCATGATACTGAAAAATGCATCCAACTTCAAGACGAGATCGAGGAGCTCATTAGACGAGGTCGACTAGACTATTTTTTAAGACGTCAACCAGAAAGAAGGGACGATCGGCCAAGAGCTCTGCCATAGCTTGAACTAGCCTGGAGGGATGAGCCATAGGGAGATCGGCCTCCACTTTGAATCATCAACACCATTGCTTAGGGACATCGACAGGAAAAAGCTAGTAGATCTGTAGAGCCAGCAAAGAGGTAGAGAACTGAGGAGCCCATCACTTTTACTGAACAAGATGCATAGGGGGTCCAATTTCCACATAATGACATGGATGTAGTTACTTTAAACACTGCTGGCTATGATGTACGCCATGTTTTGATTGATAATGGAAGTTCTATGAATGTTTTATTTTATGATGCATTCTCTAATGTATTTATACCTGATAATCGCATGGGGCTAATAAGCTTCCTATTAGTATGATTCACCATTGATGCAATACCGGTTGAAAGAATAATTACTTTGTCTGTTGTAGTAGGTCGATATCCAAAGTAATAGATGGCTCAAGTTGATTTTCTAGTAGTGAAGGCTCCTTCTACTTATAATGCGATTTTTGGCTGATATGGTTTAAATGCACTTTGGACTATAGTTTTGACCATTATTTGAAGATAAAGTTTCCAACAATTCATTGGATTGAAAAATCAGGAGAGATCAAGCATTGGCACAACATTGTTATACCATTGCCTTACAAGGAGGAAAGCAAGTAGATCCTTATCTAGTAGAGAACTTGATACCCATGATGACCTGGCTAAGGAGTGGGGGGAACCAATCGATGACCTTGTTGTAGTTTCTTTGAATGATGAAAATGAAGATCATATTATTCAAATCAGCTCTAACTTGAAAGAGGGAGTTAGGAAGCAGCTCATAACCTTCTTACAAAAGAATGCCGATGTCTTTCCCTAGGTACCTACGGATATGCCAGGGATTGATGCAGAAGTAATGAAACATCATCTAGCTGTGGATCTAAAGTGTCGATCGATAAAGCAAAAGAAATGTAGCTTTATATCAGAGCGGCAGAAGGCCATCATAGATGAAGTTGACAAGCTTCTTAAAGCCAATTTCATTTGAAAAGTATCCTATCTGGATTGGATTGTAAGCACCGTCCATGTCAAAAAAAGCAAACGGCAAATGAAAATATGCATAGATTTCATAGATTTGAATAAAGCTTGCCCAAAAGATAACTACCCTCTACTCTTAACTAGTGGATGCCACCTAGGGCCATGAGCTCCTCACTTTCATGGATGCCTTCTCCAATTATAATCAAATTTGAATGGCACTAGAGGAAGAGAAAAAACTACTTTTATTACTGACCGTGGTCTTTATTGTTATAGGATTATGCTCTTTGGACTAAAGAATGTAGACGCTACTTATCAATGCCTAGTGAACAAGACCTTCAAAGAGCAGATCGACCATAATATAGAGGTCTATGTACATGACATGCTGGTCAAAAATCGATCTTCAATAAATCATGTCGCCGAACTTGAGGAGACCTTCAACACACTTTGAAAGTATAAGATGAAGTTGAATCCAATCAAGTGTGCCTTCAGAGTAACCTTGAAAAATTTTTTAGGATTTATGGTATAAGGGCATGGTATTGAAGCAAATCCTGAAAAGATCAGAGCTATTCAAGAAATGGCTGCACTAAAAAAAAAAGAAGATCAATGCCTGATAGGGAAGGTCGCAGCTCTGAACTGGTTCATTTCGAGGTCGACTGAGCACTGCATGCCATTCTTTCAAGTGCTCAAGCAACCAAAGAATTTTTGCTAGACTCTTAAGTATCAACAAGCCTTTGAGGAGTTGAAAAACTATCTTAGCTCATCTCCTCTCCTTCCCAAACCCAAACCTAGTGAGGAAATTTTTTTATATCTAGCAGTGTTGCCCGCAATAATTGGAGCTATCCTAATTAGAGAGGAGGTAAAAATCCAGAAGCCTATCTACTATATGAGCCGAGTACTGAGGGATGCTAAAATAAGTATTATAAAATTAGAAAAGCTAACTTATGCTTTGTTGATTACAGCAAGAAACCTCCGACCATACTTTCAGGGACATACCATTATAATTCTCACTGATCAATCAATCAAGACTGTTCTCCATCAGCCCGATACCTCCAAAAGAATAGCTAAATGGATAATCAAGCTCACCAAGTTTGATATCAACTTTCCATCATGGCCATCCATTAAAGCTCAAATATTGGCTAACTTTATAGTAGAATGCATGATAGATCGCGATATTATTATTAAGACACCATGTTTATTAATTTAATTTTAATTTTTTAAAATAATTAAAAATATATAGAAAGTAGAGAGTTGGATTGAATCCATAGAGAAGACAGTGTTTTAGTTTTAAAATTTTTAATTTTTATAAAAAAATTGAAAATAAAGTTGAAGTTGGAAAATAAAATTATAAATAAAAAATAAAAAATTAAATATTATAAAAAAATAAATTTGGTACTAAGATTTACTAGTTAAATCATAGCATCTACTTGTAATAAAAATAAAAAGCAAAAATAAAATTTGAAATAAAAATAAAGAGCATGAAATTTAAATAGCTAAAAAATAAAATTTATATTAATTAGAAGTTTAAAATTTAAATACATAAAATTTAAAAAGAAAAGAAAAGAAAAATTTAAAATAGCTGATCTTGATTATAGATTGGCATTGGCATTGAGATGGTGTAAAAGTTCAACTCTTCCTCTCGACATCGTTTGCCTCGAAGCAACCTTGAATTCCAAGCATAGCTCTAACCTATGCTATCACCTTTCTTGGACTGAAGATACTTTGATTTGAATGCCTAGTGACTTATTTATAGATGCTAGAGAGGAGGGATCTTTGTTGCTAGGCAATATGGGACTAAGGTGAAGTTTTGATCAGCAAATATGAAGAAATTCCATGAAAAATTGGATTAAAATAGTCTCTAGATGAATTTTGCTGAGTTCTGTGAATTCTAGCCATCGGATTTTGATCAAATGGCTTGAAAAATCTCAAAAATCATGTTTTAAAAGCCTAAATCCTATCGAATTGAAATCTAATTGTTGGATGGAGTTGATCAGGGAAATCTAGGCCATCAGGTCATGTTTTGAGAGCTTCAATTACCATCGGGAGCATCATCAGCCATCGGATCATCGTCAGGAGCATCCAGAGCCATTCGATCGCATGCTAGAGGCTGATAGGATTCGAATCAAAATAGGAAAACTCCATAGCCATTGGATCTAAATTGGTAGCTTCCTCATCCATCCGATAGTGCATTACTATGCTCATGGATCATGTAGACCGATCGCACTATAAGCCTATGTTAAATGTATGTCCTAGAAGCTAGATTGACTGATACTTTCTAGTAGCATTTTTATAATTTTGACTTAAAATTAATTAAAGAGTTATTTATTCTATCATATTATATATTAAAGTATCTGTGATACACCGTTGAGTTAATAGGCATAATAATACATATTCTCAAGAATTGAGAATTTAAGACATGTGTTATCATAATTAACTCATAAACTGCTCTCGATCGTAGGATCATCATGAGGATGATGATCGATCTAAAAGATCGATGTACGATCGCTTTCTTAAGATAGATGAGTCTTGAATCTATGGTGTGAAAATACTAGAACAAGAGTATAGGTACTCATTAGAGAATGAGGCCACTGAGCGTGACCATCTCGAGCAGTCATAAGGAAGCCTACCTTCTCGTCGATGACTAGCTCGATGCTGCAGCATGTGTCTACTTCTTTGATCTGAGGTGCATCGATAGTTCACCTTGAGGATGTTATAGTTTGACTATACTATAACTTGGTCTTCTAGCCATTTAGAATCTTGAGGTGTATATTGGCTATAGCATGTTCATTATAGGAATTGGATCGCACCAAGATGGGATCTATCAACCTCAGTAGAGGAGTAGTCCTATAATGAACATAAGATCGAGTTCTAAAACCCATGGCCATGGTAGTGTGAAATAATAGAAAAGAATTTTTATTAGTATTTCACATTGGACTCAAATCGAATGATTCATTCATATGATAGGTGTTGGGTTTGACGAGTTCACCTTAACCCTAATCCTATCAGAGCTCATGATAGAAGAACCCAATCACATAGGTAGCTGCACTAAGAGATTCGCTATTCAATTTTGATAGGTTGCCACCATATACTGCTAGGTGTCATCGGTGGATTTTGGAACCAATTAGAATTATCTTGATGATCGACGATTATAATTAGATGAATTGGAAGAATTCTGGTCCATCAAAAGGTGTTTTGATGATGTCGTTGATGGAGATCATGACATGTCTCATTACCATACAGAACTAAACCTAATTAGATCATACAAATAAGGATTTGGATCTAGATGTCATCAATTGAGCTAACCCAATTCGATTGATTTTGATTAGATCTAATTAGGTTCAAGGAAATCATTCTAGCACACGATTGAACCTAATATTCTTCTTCTGTAGTCTTTCTGGATCATCTCGACTGAGCCAAATTGGATTTGACTTACCCAGGAGCCTTATATGAGTTTGTCCTAGTCTAACTGAAACTTGTCCAGGTTAGAAAAGTCTTATCCTAACTTGATCTAGGCTTGTCCTAATCCATCGAATGGAAACAAGATAAGACCTGCTAATTTTTGGAACTATTTGGACAAGGCTTATTCGAAAACTCTATAGGAATTTATCTTGATCTAACTGGATCTTGTGCTGGCCTGATCAAAACTTATCCTAAATCCCATAAGATGGGAACAAGATAAGGGTTGTCTTTGCCAGATTAGGGCTTGTCCTAAAATCATGAAATGAAATTTGGACAAACCTCTCCTAAAAATTTTAGATGAATTTTTTTTGATCTGACTGGACCAAGTCCTAGTCTGATCAAAGCTTGTTCTAACTTGATTAGAACTTGACATAAATTCATTAGATGGGACTTGAAAATATTTTATCTTAATCCCACAAGATGGGAATAGGATAAAGGTTAAATGTTGACCCGAATGTAGGAATTAAAGGATAAGGGGCATGCGCCCACTAGAGATTTTCTAGGGATGCGTGCCCCTAGATGTTTACATGAGGAATAAGGGGCACACTCCCCCTTTAGACTTGTGCCCCATATGGATAGGGTGGAGGTGTCCCATTAAAATGGAATTTGAATGGGTCAAACATACTTGATGAGATCAAATATCTAGGAGATATGTTGCTTGCGCCATCCAAACTTTATCTTCCCATCTCCATGACATTTTCTATGATTTTTGTGTGACAAAATTAGAAAAATAAGAGGGTGGGGCATGGAGATCAGTTAAGGAGTCCTTCTACATGTTAAACTTTGACTTGTTCAAAGTTATATGCGAAGGGACTCTTGACTAGGTCTATAAATAGGATGGTGCCCAAGCTATTGTATATCATGATTTCTCTATGATGAAGCCCTGCTAAAATCTCCACCTCTTTTTTCTGATCCTCTCCCTCTTCTTCATGCCCAAGAGTTGGACAAAACCTACGAGCAAAGATCAAGTTCCATCGATGCAAAGATCAGCAAGAGACGACAGTGTTCATGAGACGAACGCGCAACCCTCAAAGTTTATTTTGAAGGCTCTACGGAAAGACATCAGATCTGATCTTTGGAGATCAGATCCAGAAGGAGGAGGCTTCTAGATCTAACCTAAGTAAATATCGGTAGAGGTCGAGCATGTGCGTAGCTCAATCAGAACCTCGGATCAATCATCGGATCATCACAATAGGTAAACGATTTACTCGATCAGATGATAACTATTATGACTATTTTTATTTTTTATTTTACTTATAATTTTAGATCAATCTAATTAGATCTAAGCTCTCTCAGATCTGATCAGATCATAAAAAAATTTTAAAAATTATTCTACTGCAAATCTGATCCGATCAGATGCATCCTACGATAAGAAAACCTGATTTTTCCTTCAGCCTGGACCAATTATCGCATGTCTTTTGTATGTGAAATTACCATTTTGCCTCATAAGCTACATGAGAATTTTTATGAACCTCTTAAGGGTCTTGGTTAACCATGTGGCATCTGATTGGGCGCATTCTGCTAAGCTGGTGGTCTATGCCTGGTTTCATGGATCGATGGATCAGCTTCTCAAGCTAAGTCAACTTGAACGGGCATGCTGACTAAGCTGAATGCAGCAGCTTGGCTGAGCACACCGACTTAGCTGGATAAGTCGGCTGAGCCATTTTTATCTTTTTATTTATTTTTTTTGAAAATTCATATCAGATCCATTTTAAATTTGTTTTACTTTAAATTTATTTTATTATGACCAAAAAAATAAGCTCTTTCTATTGATGAATATATTTATTAAAATAGATAAATAAAAATATTTAATTTTTAAAATTAATTATAAATTAATTAATAAATTAATATTTTTATCGAGGTACTTATGGTACTTACCGCACCCCATAACTTAAGCTTTGCTCGTCCTCAAGTAAAAAAAGAATTTAGTTTTAGATACCTTTTAAGCTTTAAAATTTTGAATTTTATCCAAGCAATTTTTAAAATGGTCATTAATATTCAGTAAAGCATGAATAAGGCATGTCATTGGGGTATTAGTACTTAACTAATATTAAAAATTAAGTGAAGAACATTTAACTTTTTTGAATTTTTTCTAAATTATCCCTATCTTTATCTTTGAATTGTCTAAACTTTCATATGGACAAGTGTATTGCTACTTTCACTTTTTATTTATTAAATTTTTTTATTCATATTGCCCATTTTTTGATGTAAATATCATTACTTACTTAGGCAACAAGACCTAGTTATTTGATGAAAAATCAATGTATTATTTTATTTTTTTATTTTTTTAATGCTGAATCACTATTGGATGCCTTAACCTCTTAAGCTTTCTATTTGATCCATGTAGCAAGTCTTGGGCTAATAACTCCTAAATCAGTTGACTTTAGAGTACTAGGTATAGAAAACCCCTAGGGCTTACTAGCTCGAATCAAACAAGCTATGAGTTAAGACTAACTTTACAATGAGCTTCTTCAATCTTTCCATCTTTTGACATGAAACTCAATGCTTACTTAAGCAAAGAAGCCTAGTTACTCAGTAAAAAATACTTAAAAATGATTTTATTTTATATTTATTTTTTAATTTTTTTTAATATGAAGAAACGTATATTTATCCTGCACAAGCCCATAAAAAGTAAACTTTTCTTTAATACTGATAGAGAAAATCAGAATTGCTCAAAGAAAATTTATTTATATTCTAGACTTAACTCTTTATTAGATTTTTTTAATACTCAATCCCTCAATATCTCATAAATTCTCTGATCTATGCATTAATTTTCTTTAAAAATACTTAGTTTAACTCAATTCTTAAGCATAATTGGGTGTCTAAATGCTAAATACTAATTTTTTTCAAGGATCTTAAAATTTTAAAATTTTTATTGTTCTCCCCCCAACTTAATCGACATTGTCTTCAATGGAGAAAAAAATAAAGGGTATAATAAAGAGAAGAAAAGAATACACTTGATTCAATATGTATATGGTTTAGCACGGTTCTTGAAAATTTAGGCTCTTCCTCTAACTTATTCAAAATATCCTAAAAAATAAACTAAAATGATAAATTAGATACAAGAAAATTAAATATTGGGTTGCCTCCCAATAAGCACTATGTTTACCATCTTCAATCAGACACAAGATAGTTAACCTATCCTGCATCAAATTCTGAATTGACAAATTTTAATAATTTTAGATTGCCAATCTCAGAAAGATGGTTTATAATCCCTTTATTGATATATTCATTATGAATTTTAGGAACATAATTTGTGACCCCATTCTCAGATCCTTATTTCTCAAGAATTTCTCCTATTTATTCTTCTAAAATGCTCATGAATTGAGTTTTTGGGTTAGAAGATAAGTTTAATTCAATGGATACTGGAAGGGTATCTAAAGGTGGCTTTTGTTCTAAAGGTAAATTAATATGATCTTATTTAAACAACTCTATTGACTCTTCATTGCATGCCACTTGATTTTTGTAAGAAGAACCGACTTCTAGGGCTGAAGAAAATGAGACTATTGATTTATAGGTTTTAGATAAATTATCTGCTCTCTTCTTTTCTATGTCTATCTCATTTAAATTGGAACCAACATCAGTACTAATTTTGGGCTTAAGTTCTTCTATGTGGTTAGTCTCAATACTTACATATTCTTCTATATTTTCATTTTGGCTAGCATCAATACTAGCCACACTCACATGATCTTGGTATGTGTCCATAAGAATGTTATAATTTTTAAGTTCAGAAATTACTTTGGCATTGGATTGATAATTAGGTCTAGGTGGTTGGTAGATAATAGATGGATTGTTTATAAGAATCGGTTGGCTCGATAATTAATCTAGTTCTCTCCTTATGTTAGACTCAACTAATTATCTTATTTAAGCCTCTAGCCTAGCTATGATTGCATTGATTTAGAATCAATTATTGCAGTTGATTAAATCTATTATCGACTAGATTGGTCTATTGAGGAGGTGGGTATGATGGTTGATTATAATAGAATGGCTGAGTGGACTGACTAGACTAACCTTTATTATAGGCATAATTTTGATATTGGGTCTGAGCCTAAGCCTGTTGGGATATCCAAGAAAATTTAGAATGGTTTCTCCAATTTGGATTATATGTATTTGAAAAAGGATTGAAACTGTGAACTTATTCTTGGATGAAGGCAGTCGTGGGATATTCACCCACTTGTTGGGTTGGGCTAGCATAGATTGAACAAATTTCTTGATAATTAGAAGATGATATATTCTGTGCAGGAGTTTATCGCACTAGGATTAGGAGTTGATCTAATTTCTATGCAAGAAAGTCTACTTTATTTATTAGATTCAACTCAGCTTTAGAACTAGATTCTAGATGTTTAAATTCATGGATTCCTATCCAATTTTGGTAAAAAGATAACAAAGCATGGTTGATTGAGTTTTCACTCAAGGTTTCAAATAAGGCAAAGGCTTTGTCCTCACTTTTATTCATGAATGCACCTCCACAAGATGCATCTAACATTTATCTAAATTGGTCTCTTAAATTCTCATAGAAAGCTTGAACAATTTACCACTTAGATAGACCATGGTGTGGGCATTTTCTAATAAGTTTCTTAAGTCTCTCCCATGACTCATGATTTGTTCTCCTGGAAACTGAGTAAATCCAGTGATAGCTCGGCTCATGCTATTGGTTCGACCTATGGGATAAACTTTTTTAAGAAATTCACTTTACAATTTAGCCCAAGTATTGATTGGTCTTCCTATTATGCCAAGCCAATGCTTGGCTTTGTCTGTTAATGATAAAGAGAATAAAATTAGTTTAAAGGCATCATCAAAAGAAATTTGAATCTTCACCATAGAGCAAATTTCTAAGAATTCATCTAGATGCTTATAAGGATCTTCATTGATATTTTCATAAAAACATGAGAGCATCTGGATTGTAGTCGGCTTGATCTCATAGTGGATAGCAAAGATATCAGATAATTGGATATAAGTCGATGGATTATAAGTGGAAGGAATAAATATTTCTTCATCTATCTCGGTATTTCTTTGAGATTTCCAGCCATTTAATTATTTGGTTCAATATGATTCAGTCATTCAATTTCATGATTGGATTCAACTAGGTCAGAAAAAGCGATCTCCTATTGTACATGTACTAAACCCTAATGTGTGGTCTAGAATTTTTTAAATTTTTTATTATTTTTTTAGAATTATTATTATTATTATTAAATTTTTATAAATTTTTTAATTTAGTTTAATTTATTTTTAATTTAATTTATTTATTTTTATTTTATTTTATTTTATTATATTTTATTTTATTTATTTTTTGGAGGAGAAAAGGAGAAGAAAGAAAGAAAAGTTTTAAAGAAGAGGTCATAAGGAGTCCTAGAGCTAAAAGGAGAAAAAAAATAGGTTTAATTAGGTTTAATATTTTAGTTAGCAATCAAGTTAGACAAACAATCTTGACTATGGGTTCTCCTATATCTAGATAGCTCCTAACTGTCAAGGTCACCTTCAAGCCCTCCAAGTGTAAGATTAGCCACTTAACTGACTAGATAAATATAAGATCGGTGAGAGTCCCCCAATTGCTTGTCTTATACATCAATTGTCTTGGCCAAGTAAACTAACGGAACCAATTAAGTAACCACCTTCCTTCGAGATGTAGTTTCTAAATCACTTGCCCTAGACATCAGTCAAACTAACTAACTCTAACTCGATCCAACATTTAGGATGTCTTATCCTAATGAGCTCGAGTTTCTAAGGTTGATGTCTAATTGATTTTAATTAAGAGCTTAGGTCAATATGAAATGCTTGTTGGTTGTTTGTGGGCCAAGACAGGATGATGAAATTTTTATCTTATCTTGATTAATGGATATTATCCTTAAGTTGATTTAGAGATGACTATGCACAATCACTTTCAGACAAAAAATTCTATGTAGCTAAATTAGATGCATGAAATTGATTAGAGCTTACCTTATCTCCAGCGATCATCTAAAAGAAAATAAAAAATAAAACTAATATGATGGATGTTCTAAGCAAATAGGGTTTCTAATCTTATCATGAAGCTTTTAATTAGATTTAAGTGGATATTTTTTTAATTAATTTAAAAATAAAATAAATAATAAAAAAAATATCTAGGGCTAGGATTGATCTCACCAAGTAAAATTAGAAGCTTCCTCCTTACCATAATTTTTTTTGTTCTTTTTCTTCTCTCTTTTTTCTGCAAAATAAATAAGAAAAAATAAAAAAGATTAAAAATTTTATTTATAATTATTTATAAGAAAATTAAAGAAATCAAAAGAAATTAGCATCTATGCTTTCCCCAGCAACGACGCCAAAAATTTGATAGATTGCAATATTGTCATTAGAATATCATATTTATCAGTTTAATTTTAACTTCTTAAAATAATTAAAAATATGTAGAAAGTAGTAAGTTAGATCAAATCCATAGAAAAGGTAGTGTCTTAGTTTTAAAATTTTTTATTTTTATAAAAAAAAGAAAAAAAAGTTTTAAAAAAGTTAAAATTAGAAAATAAAATTATAAATAAAAAGTAAAATTAAATATTATAGAAAATAAACTTGGTACTAAGATCTACTAGTTAGAGCTTAGCATCTACTTATAATAAAAATAAAAAGTAGAAATTAAATTTGCAATAAAAATAAAGTGCATGAAATTTAAATAGCTAAAAAATAAAATTTACATTAATTAAAAGTTTAGAATTTAAATATATAAAATTTAAAAAATAAAAATTAAAAATTAAAAGCAGCTGATCTTGATCATAGATCGGGGTTGGTATTGAGATGGTATAGAAGTCCAGCTCTTCCTCTTGGCACCGTCCACCTCAAAGCAATCTTGAATCCCAAGCATGGTTCTAACCTATACCATCACCTTTCCTTGACTGAAAATACTTTGATTTGATTGCCTGGTGACTTATTTATAGATGCTGGAGAGGAGGGAACTTTGTTGCTAGGCAATATGAGACTAAGGTGAAGTTTTGATTGGCACATATGAAGAAATCTCATGAAAAATTAGATTAAAATAGTACCTAGATGAATTATGTTGAGTTCTATGAATTATGGCCGTTGGATTTTGATCAAATAGCTTGAAAAATCCAAAAAATCATGTTTTAAAAGCCTAAATCCCATCAGATTAAAATCTGACCATTGGAAGGAGTTGATCAAGCAAATCTGGGCTATCAGATCATGTTTTGGGAGCTTTAATTACCGTCAGGAGCATCGTCAGTCATTGGATCATCATCAGGAACATCCGAAGCCATCCGATCGCACACTGGAGGTTGGTAGGATTTGAATCAAAATAGAAAGACTCCACAACCATTGGATCTAAACTGGCAGCTTCCTCATCCATTCGATGGTGCATTACTATGCCCATGGACCATGTAGACTGGCCGCACTATAAGCCTGGACCAATTGCTATGCACCTTTTGCATGTAAAATTATCATTTTTCCCTGTAAGCTGCATGAGAATTTTTCTGAACCTTTTAAGGATGTTGGTTCACCACGTGGTATCTTGTGATTAAGCACGTTCTACTGAGCTGGCGGTCTATGCCTAGTTTCATGGACCAATGGGCTAGCTTCTTAGGTTGAGTTGGCTTGAACGGGCATGCTGTCCTGGCTGGGCAAATCGGCTAAGCTGAATGCGGCAGCTTGGCTGGGCAAGCTGGCTGAGCTATTTCTATTTTTTATTTTTTATTTTTTTGAAAATTCATATTAGGTTTATTTTAACTCCATTTTATTTTAAATTTATTTTATTATGACCAAAAAATAAACTCTTTCTATTAATGAATATTTTTTTAAATAAATAAATAAAAATATTTAATTTTTAAAAATAATGAAAAATTAATTAATAAATTAATACTTTTATTGATGTATTTATGGTACTTATCAATGCACCATCTCTGATCCAGTCGAGCTTGAGTATTAAGAAGATAGCACTTCCAATTCGTGAAAGGAATATGCCCTTAAGCCAATTAATTTTTGAGATGTTCTTTATCTTCCAGACTCATGTAATAATATTTTTAATAAATAAAGGCATTTATTTCATCATATGCAGTGTCATATTATTTATTTAAGATTATGATGAACCCTATAAATTAGGGCTATGGTTTTAAGATTATGATGAGATCATACCAGAAAGATCTAAAATCTTAAAATCCTAATTTAAATATTCCTAGTCGATGGGACATTAAGTTAGGGATCAATGTTTTTCGGTAAGACTAGCATATTCTTTGTATGCTCGATTGAGAGGGTGATTGATCTCACAATAACTTGTGTATGATACTAATACAAGAATGTGGGTGCTCATTAGAGAATGAGTTCACTGAATTAATCCAAATCGAGAATATCTAATGAAATCTTATCTACATGTCAATAGATGGTTCTCATAGTGGAATTTGTGCATGTAATCTTTTGACCTGAAACTACCATAGAATCTTATATATATAAATCCATATTTTGGTTCATACTCATTCATGACTCAGTTATGTATGGGATGATCTGGATATGGTAGATTATATATATGAAGGTTGTGAGTAGGTTAACATGGAATCGATCTCTCCTGATAAGAGGAAATTGCATCCTACTTGCTTCAAACAAATGATGATTCAGGAAGACTTTGATCAAAGCATGATGAAAAATTAGAAATGGATTCTAATATTTCATTAAATAAATCATCATCATCAGATTGAAAGAGAAATGAATATGATATTAGGGTTAATATATTTCCATACCCAAAGTCATATTCAGGATGCAGAGAGATCGAAGGATCTAGTTGCATGGTAATTTTCACTAAAGGGTATTTTTTGGTATTTTCATCAAAATTTTACATCTTTCGAGTAGTCATGATATGTTGCTAGACGTCAATCATATCTTGTGGGTTTAATCAAATTAAAATTTTAATTTGATTATTAAATTAGAAAGTGTTCTAAATTAAGTCAAATTGGGTTGGCTAGTTTTGATCTAAATCGGTTTGGTTGAGTTCTAACCAGATTAGGTCAAATCACACCCAGACTCACTACTGGTTAGATGTGAAACCCAATGGGTCATGTACAAATAGAATTGATTAAGGGTCTAATTGGATTAGACCATATTTGCAAGATGAAAATGCTAGCACATGTAGCAAACCTTAGCACCTGGTTTCGAATTGGATTCGAATCAGCTTCCAATTTGGGCTAATTTAGATCTGATTTGAGCCAAATAGGATTTGGTCTTAAAGTTGGATTAACCTAGATTGATTGGGCTTTAGATTGGGTGCCACATACCTAACATCCCACATGCGTCAAGAGAGTCTCTCTCTTATGCGTGGGAAAGTCTTTCATGCGCAAAGAACTCTTTGGCGCATGGAAATTTGTTAGCGCATTTACCTTCTTTGACTTTTTCCATTTTGTTATGTTACGTAAATTTTTATATTAGCATGGACATCAGATATAGGGCACAGAAGAGTCCTTCTATAGATGAAATACTCCTTTTTCTTTTTAATTTTTTTGCCTAGGATGTTTTGTCGCCTAAGATCCCTTGCCGTCGAAGACTCCATGCCGCCTACTCCTCCTTGATGTCTCTTGGACCAAGTCAAAGTCTCTTGGGACTTTGACTATTCAAAGATTATCTCCACGCCTTCTTGCTGAATGGGCATCCCTTTTTAGAGCCATTGGATGGCCTTTTTTCATGATCTAATGGATGAAAAGGATGGCGCCAAAGATGAAATATTGTGACTCTTCGTAAAAAACTTACACAGAATTAGTCCAAGAGTCCTTTTGCTTTAAGGCACCTCTTAGACTAAGTCTACATCTTGTTTTTACGAATGAGGCATGAGATTGACTGATGGGGTGTGAGAAATTGGTGAGGAAAGGGCGTGAGATTTTTTGTTGGCACCCCTACATACATTATAAATAAGGGAGCACACTAAGAGTCCGCGGGTGTGAAAATTATCTTTCTTTCTTACAATAATTTTTTTTTATCTAATTTTCTTTCTTTCTTTCTCTTATCTAGACCTTGTCCTTATAAGAATAAGAAGTCATCTTAAGACTAAGAGATTAGGAAGGAAAATTAAGAAGACAAAAGAAAAAGAAAGAGAGATAAGGAGAGGCAAGGAAGGTAGCATAGAGGCTAAAGAAGGTCTTGCCCTTTTTAATTAAAGTTCTTATTATTAGAACTATAATTATATAAATCAGAGATGCTGGTGTCTTAATTAAGTCTCTGTGTGGATCAACGTTGGAGGATGAACACATGGGCACCTGGTGGAACCTTTGATGGACTGCTACCGGCGATCAAGATCAATTTAGGGTTTAGCAATAAGAGGTTAGTTCTAATACTTTCTTTTATGTTACAAATGCATGTTATATAATTTAATTGCTAATGAGGTGGTCCTAGGGTTCGGATTTGGTTTATATGATTTCATGTTTTTGCTTTGAAATCCATGCTTCCACCCTGTACACCAAACCCATCAGTGGTATCAGAGAAAGCCTTATTAGGTTAAATCATATAATGCTTTGCTTATAGTATAATGGCATAAATGGAAAATATGATATAATATTTTTAACATGTTTTAATTTATATGATGAGATCATATTCTTTTTCTTATCATAATGAGATTATGTTGTATATGTTATTCTGTAAAGGTTGCCCTGATATAGTGAAAAGTATTTACTATATAATGATGGTTATCCTAGAATAATTATACATGTTAATTGACATATATAAATTTTATCATAATTAATGCTATTATGCATTTAGTTTGTTTTAAATCTATATGTGCATTGAGACCTTTTAAATCCCTTCTATAAAAAAAAGATTATATTAAGTTGTAGTGTAATTAATCTTATAGCTAAATCAGTTCAGGATGTCTAATTGGATCAATCGGTGTCTAGGAAAAATGGTTCTTGACTGGTAAAGAGAACATGATTTTGTTAATTGATTCCTATTATCTGACCTAACCAATTTATTGGTGTCTAAGGAAAGCAACGAGGGGACTCCCATTTCTCTCCCATT
>QRFJ01004609.1:63479-104225 GCA_006176705.1 Cocos nucifera
CGGTGTCTAGGAAAAATGGTTCTTGACTGGTAAAGAGAACATGATTTTTTAATTGATTCTATTGTCTGACCTAACCAATTTATTGGTGTCTAAGGAAAGCAACGGGGGGACTCCCATTTCTCTCCCATTTACCTGGCCGATTTGATTAATTTAATTCTAGATTGAAATGCTTAATATTATATTCACTACATTAAGGCCTTCCTTCATACTAGTTTTCTTATTATGTCCAAAACCATATTAGTTCTGTTGTGTAACCACAAGATCTATCATGGGGAAAGATGTAATATTAATCTAGTGCATTGAGATGCTTACAGCATTTTGAATATACTACTTTGTTGTGTAACCACAAAAGTAGTTATATTTCATTTTTGACTGTATAGAAATGAAGGGTTCTACTTAAACTAAAATATTAAAGTTTGTTGTGCTTAACACAAGGCTATTAATATTTTAGAGGCAAAAGTTTTTTGAGAGTTGCATAAAATGCAATTGGAAAGAGTTTCCTACCTTTGAACTTATAACAAGTTTGTTGTGCAACCACAAGACTTTTTATAAGGAATTAGGATCTTATTCTCACTAAGAAAATCAATAAGAGGGTTATGATTTTTAGTGGGAGACATAATTAAATTAAAGTCCTAATTTAATTATGTTTGTCATCATGAATTGTTTGCTTATGTATTGTTCTTTATTATGTAGATTAAATGGCTTCTTCACTTTCATTACGTTCAATTTTGGATTCAAATAAATTGACTGATCAAAATTATGTTGACTGGTTGAGAAATCTTAAAAATAGTACTCAGTCAAGAAAAACTCTCCTATATTCTTGATGCCCCTGATCCTAAGCCATTAGAAAATGATGCCACAGATGAAGATAAGTCCACATACAAGATGTGGCAAAATGATTTTCTTACTGTCAAATGCATCATACTTGCCTCTATGAATAATGAATTACAGAGGCAGCATGATAGCATGGACACTCAATCCATATTGCTCAATCTAAAAGAGCTTTATGGAGAGCATAGTAGGACTGCTAGATATGAGATATCTAAGCAATTATTTCATGCAAGAATGATAGAAGGAACATCCATACAAAATCATGTTTTGATGGTAATTGACCTAATCACTCGATTAAGTCAATTAGGTTTTGTAATGGATGGAGAGTTAAGTCAGGATTTGATCCTGCAATCACTTTCCAGAATCATTTTCTCAGTTTGTCATGAACTATCACATGAACAAACTGAAATTCTTCATTGCCTGAGCTGTTAAATATGCTCAAGACAGCAGAAAGCCATATCAAGAAAGATAAGGCTCCTCTTCTTCTTGTGGAAGGGATCTCCAAGAAGAAGGCAGGCAAAAAGGGTTCAAAGAGAAGGTTGAATCCTAAAAGTGGTATAAATAAGAAGAAAAAGGGGAAGAAGGTCTCCGGACAGATGACCTATTTTCACTATGGCAAAGCAGGTCATTGGAAGAGGAAATTGCAAGGCTTACCTTGCAACCGTGAAGTCTGGTGCAAATAATGCACCAAAAGGTATGTATGAGATACATACTATATTATCATTAAATTCTTTCATTTCAAATTCTTGGGTATTAGATACCGACTGTGGTTTTCATATCTGCAAATCTTTGCAGGGGCTGCAGAAAATTAAGAGTTTGAAGAAAGGTGACTTCAAGCTCTATGGTGCTGGAGGAGAGTCTATCCAAGCAGAAGCTGTAGGGACAAATATATTGAAGTTACCTTATGGGAAGATCTTAGAGCTTACAAATTATTATTATATGCCTAAGATCATTAGAAATATTATATCTATACCCTTGTTATTAAAATAAGGTTATAGTCTTAATGTAACGAGCGAAGGTTGCTCGATCAAATATTCTAATGAAAATATTTGTTTTGGCATATTTAGCAATGGTTTGTTGACTCTATGTTTGGATGACAATATATTTCATATTGATGAAAATAGAAAATGTAAGAGAGATGACATAAATAATACTTTACTTTGGCATTGTCGATTAGGTCATATTAGTGAGGCTAGGATTAACAAGTTATACAAAGAAAAGTTCTTTGATCCTTTTGATTATGAATCATTGGAAACTTGTGAATCATGCCTCATGGGTAAAATGACCAAGATTCCATTTAGTGGACATAGAGAAAGGACAAATGAGTTATTAGGACTTGTACATACGGATGTATGTGGTCCTATGACAACTCAAGCTAGAGGAGGATACTCTTATTTTATTACATTCACTGATGATTTATCTAGGTTTGGATATGTGTATCTTATGAAACACAAATCAGAAGCCTTTGATAAATTTAAAGAGTATCAAAGTATGGTCGAAAAACAAACTGGACAATGTATAAAAATCCTTCGATCTGATCGAGGAGGAGAATACTTATCTAGTGAGTTTCTAGACTATCTTAAAGTTAAAGGAATTCTCTCTGAATGGACACCTCCTTATACACCATAATTAAATGGTGTAGTCCGAAAGAAAAAATCATACCTTATTAGATATGGTACGGTCCATGATGTGCTTCACTGATTTACCTATTTTCCTTCTGGGGTCATGCTCTGGAGACTGCAATTTACATCTTGAATAGAGTTCCTTCTAAATCTGTATCTAGTACTCCATATGACATATGGAGAAGTAAGAAACCTAATCTTAAGTATCTTAAGATATGGGGTTGTCCAGCTTATGTCAAAAGAAATTTTGGACATAAACTTGATGCTAGATCAGATAGATGTCTATTTATAGGATATCCTAGAAATAGTATAGGATATTTATTCTACCATCCTACTGAACAAAAGGTATTTGTAAGTAGGCATGCCATTTTCATGGAAAAAGAATTTATCCTAGAAAAGGGCAGTGGCAGAAATATTGAACTTAGTGAAGTTCAAGAAAAACAAATAGAAATTTCTCAACCATATAATCATATAAAAGAACCAGAACACATAACTCCTATCCGTAGGTCTAAAAGAGTACGAAATACACCTATGAGGTATGGTTTCATTATTGAGAATAATGAAGCCCAAGTCATTGAAAATGATGAACCTCTGACCTATGCGGAAGCAGTCAAAAGTAAGGACTCTTACAAATGGCTGGCTGCCATGCAATCCGAAATGGAATCCATGCACACCAACAAAGTATGGACTTTGGTGGATGCACCAGAGGATATAAATCCTATTGGATGCAAATGGATTTTTAAGAAAAAGATTGGAGCTGATGGTCAAATTGAAACCTATAAGGCCAGATTGGTGGCTAAGGGTTTTAGGCAAAAATAGGAGATTGATTATGATGAAACATTTTCACCTGTTGCCATGCTCAAATCTATTCGGATTATGCTTGCTATAGCAGCATACCATGACTTATGAAATATGGCAAATGGATGTAAAGACTGCCTTCCTTAATGGTTTCCTTGAGGAGGAGGTCTATATGTCACAGCCAGAGGAATTTGAGTCAAATGAGAAACCAAATCAGGTATGCAAGCTTAAGAGATCCATTTATGGATTAAAGCAAGCATCAAGGAGTTGGAACATCCATTTTGATGAAACAGTAAAAGAGTTTGGTTTTATCAAGAATGTTGATGAACCATGTGTGTACAAGAAAACTAGTGGGAGAACCATAGTCTTCTTGGTTCTGTATGTAGATGACATACTACTCATTGGGAATGATATCCCAATGTTACAATCAGTCAAATTATGGCTATCAAATAAGTTTTCCATGAAAGATTTGGGAGAAGCATCCTATATACTAGGAATAAAGATCTATAGAGATAGATCTAAGAGGATGCTAGGCTTGTCCCAATCAAGGTACATTGACTTAATACTGAAAAGATTCAGTATGGATGGGAGTAAAAGAGGTTATTTACCCATGAGTCAAGGCATACATCTCTCTAAAAAGATGTCTCCTAAGACACCTGAAGAGAGAAATAGAATGAGTTCTATTCCTTATGCTTCGGCTGTTGGATCAATAATGTATGCCATGTTATGTACAAGGCCTGATGTTGCTTATGCTTTAGGCATTGCAAGTAGATTTCAAGCTGATCCAGGAGAGGATCATTGGAAAGCTGTGAAAAATATTCTTAAGTACTTGAGAAGGACTAAAGATATTTTTCTAGTATATGGTGGTTCTGATCTTAAATTAGAAGCATATTCTGATTCTAGTTTTCAATCAGACCCAGATGATAGCAAATCCATTTCAGGGTATGTCTTTACTCTGAACAGTGGAGCAGTAAGTTGGAAAAGTACTAAGCAGCCAACTGTAGCTGACTCAACCACTGAAGCAGAATACATAGCTGTAAGTGAAGCCGCCAAGAAAGCTATCTGGATGAAGAAGTTCATCACTGAATTGGGAGTTATTCCTAAAATTGAGAATCCAGTACCACTTTACTATGATAATACTGGAGCTGTAGCTCAAGCAAAGGAACCAAGGTCTCATCATAAATCCAAACACATTCTGAGATGCTTCCATCTCGTTCGAGAAATTATTGAAAGACAAGATGTAGTCATAGAACGAGTGGACACAAAGAACAACATAGCAGACCCATTCACTAAGGCTTTACCACTGCAACTGTTTGATCGCCACCTTGATTGTATGGGATTAAAATATAAGGGCGATTGGCTTTAGTGCAAGTGGGAGATTGAAAGGAATATGCCCTCAAGTCCAATTAATTTTTGAGATGTTCTTTTGTCTTCCAAACTCATGTAATGACATTTTTAATAAATAAAGGCATTTATTTCATCATATGCAGTGTCTTATTATTTATTTAAGATTATGATGAACCCTATAAATTAGGGCTATGGTTTTAGGATTATGATGAGATCATACTAGTGAGACCTAAAATCTTAAAACCCTAATTTAAATATTCCTAGTCGATGGGACATTGAGTTAGGGATCAATATTTTTCAGGTAAGACTAGCACATTCTTTGTATGCTCGATTGAGAGGGTGATTGATCTCACAATAACTTATGTATGACACTAATATAAGAATGTGGGTGCTCATTAGAGAATGAGTTCACTGAATTGATCCAAATTGAGAATATCTAATGGAGTCTTATCTACATGTCAATAGATGGTTCTCATAGTGGAATTTGTGCATGTAATCCTTTGACCTGAAACTACCATAGAATCTTATATATATAAATCCATATTTTGGTTCATACTCATTCATGACTCAGTTATGTATGGGATGATCTGGATATGGTAGATTATATATATGAAGGTTGTGAGTAGGTTAACATGGAATCGATCTCTCCTGGTAAGAGGAAATAGCATCCTACTTGCTTCAAACAAATGATGATTCAGGAAGACTTTGATCAAAGCATGATGAAAAATTAGAAATGGTTTCTAATGTTTCATTAAATGAATCATCATCATAAGATTGAAAGAGAAATGAATATGATATTGGGGTTGACATATTTCCATACCCAGAGTCATATTCAGGATGCAGGGAGATCGAAGGATCTAGTTGCATGGTAATTTTCACTGAAGGATATTTTTGGTATTTTCATCAAAATTTCACATCTTTTGGATAGTCATGATACGTTGCTAGACGTCAATCATGTCTTGTGGGTTTGATCAAATTAAAATTTTAATTTGATTATTAAATTAGAAAGTGTTCTAAATTAAGTCAAATTGGGTTGGCTAGTTTTGACCTAAATCGGTTTGGTTGAGTTCTAACCAGATTAGGTCAAATCACACCCAGACTCACTGCTGGTTAGATGTGAAACCCAATGGGTCACACACAAAGAGAATTGATTAAGGGTCTAATTGGATTAGACCATGTTTGCAAGATGAACATGCTAGCACATGTAGCAAACCTTAGCACCTAGTTTCAAATTGGATTCAAATCAGCTTCCGATTTAGGCTAATTTAGATCCAATTTGAGCCAAATATGATTTGGTCTTGAATTGAATTAACCTAGATTGATTGGGCTTCAAATTGGGTGCCCTATACTTGCATCCCACACACCAGAGAGTCTCTCTCTTGTATGTGGAAAGTCTTTCATGCGCAAAGAACTCTTTAGCGCATGAAATTTGTTGGCGCCTACCTTCTTTGACTTTTTCCATTTTGTTATGTCACATAAATTTTTATATTAGTGTGGACATCAGATATGGGGTACGTAGAAGAGTCCTTCTGTAGATGAAATACTCCTTTTTCTTTTAAATTTTTTGCCCAGGATGTTTTGTCGCCCAAGACCCCTTGCCGTCCAAGACTCCATGCCGCCTACTCCTCCTTGACGTCTCTTGGACCAAGTCAAAGTCTCTTGGGACTTTGACTATTCAAAGATTATCTCCACACCTTCTTGCTGAATGGGCATCCCTTTTTAGAGCCATTGGATGGCCTTTTTTCATGATCTAATGGATGAAAAGGGTGGCGCCAAAGATGAAATATTGCGACTCTTCATAAAAAACTTACGTAGAATTAGTCCAAGAGTCCTTCTGCTTTAAGGCACCTCTTGGACTAAGTCTACATCTCAATTTTTACTGATGAGGCATGAGATTGGCTGATGGGGTGTGAGAAATTGATGAGGAAAGGGTGTGAGATTTTTTGTTGGCACCCCTACGTACATTATAAATAGGGGTGCACACCAAGAGTCCGTGGGTGTGAAAATTATCTTTCTTTCTTACAATAGTTTCTTTTTGTCCAATTTTCTTTCTTTCTTTCTCTTGTCTAGACCTTGTCCTTATAAGAACAAGAAGTCATCTTAAGACTAAGAGATTAGGAAGGAAAATTAAGAAGACAAAAGAAAAAGAAAGAGAGATAAGGAGAGGCAACGAAGGTAACATAAAGGCTAAAGAAGGTTTTGCCCTTTTTAATTAAAGTTCTTATTATTAGAACTCTAATTATATAAATCAGAGATACCGGTATCTTGATCAAGTTTCTATGTGGATCAACGTTGGAGGATGAACACGTGGACACCTGGTGGAACTCCTGACGGACTGCTACCGATGATTAGGGTCAATTTAGGGTTTGGCAATAAGAGGTATGTTCTAATACTTTATTTTATGTTACAAATGCATGTTATATGATTTAATTGCTAATGAGGTAGTCCTAGGGTTCGGGTTTGGTTTATATGATTTCATGTTTTTGCTTTGAAATCCATGCTTTCGCCCTGTACACCAAACCCATTAGTTCGTAGCCAAACTTCATAGAGGAAAACGTAGATTTTTTTGAGGACTTTTGGGCTCTATATGTAGGTGGTTTGTCTAATGCTTCAGGAGTGAGTGTAGGCCTAATTCTAATCAATCCCAAAAGAGTCATTACTGAATACGCACTATGCTTCGAGTTCCTTGCAATGAATAATGGATTTGAATATGAAGCTCTGATTATTGGGTTAAGGATAGCTGAGGAATTAGAAGCCAATCATGTGAAAGTCTATAATAATTCTCAATTGGTGGTGGGATAAGTTAATGGTAATTATGAAGCTCAGAAAAAAAAAGCATGAAGAGGTATTTAGAAAAAGTAAGGAGCCTAGTTTCAGCCTTCAACAACTTTGATATTCAGTAGATTCCTAGAGCAGAAAATACTAGGGCCAACCTCCTCTCGAAATTAACTACTCTAGCTCCAAGTGAATTGCTAAAAGAGGTCTTCTTCCAAGTCCTGCAACATCCAAGCTCGGAAGAATCCCAAACTATGATGCAAGTTGACCCTAAGCCCAGCTAGATCGACCCACATATTTTATGTCTTAAAGATGGCACACTCCCAAGGATCCGAAAGAAGCTCGGAGGGTAAGAAACCAAGCATCTCGTTATGTTTAATATGAGAATAAGCTGTATAAGAGATCATACTCCTTGCCAGTTCTTAGAAGCCTTTATCCTTCTGAAGTTGATTATGCACTGAAGGAAGTCCATGAGGGTGTATATGGAAATCACCTTGGGACTAGATCATTGTCTTACAAACTGCTTCATCAAGGATATTATTAGTCGACTATCCCATAAGATGCCATTGATTATGTAAGAAAATGTGATCATTGCCAGAGAAATGCAAACATTCAAAGACAACTAGCTACACAACATGCATCCTTAAATGCTCCATGGCCATTTGCATAATAGGGGATGGATATACTTAGACTCTTTTCCATGGCATTTGGACAATGAAAATTTCTTCTAGTAGCTGTAGATTACTTTAGTAAGTAGATTGAGGCCGAATCCCTGGCAAAGATCACTAAAGCTAAAGTACAAAACTTCATCTGAAAGTCAATAGTTTGCATATTCGGTCTATCTCAAACTCTCATCATAGATAATGGATGTCAGTTTGCAAGAGTGAAATTTATCAAGTTCTATGAAGATCTGAACATCTCCCATCATTTTATGTTAGTACCCCACCCATAAGCAAACGATGAAGCAGATGTAACAAACAGGATCCTACTATAAGAGATCAAAGAGAGACTCAAAAGGACAAAAGAGGCATGGGTGGATGAACTCTATCATGTTCTCTAGGCTTATGCAACCACTCAAAGGCTGTTAATTGGAGAAACTCCCTTTGCCCTAGCTTTTGGAATTAAAGCAGTAATACCAGTTCAGCTCGGACTTTTCTTTGCATAAGCTGAAGGCTTCAGTGAACAAGACAACTCATAAGACCTTAGAGAAAACCTCAACCTGCTAGAAGAAAAGCGAGAAAAGGCTTGAATTTGGATGGCGGCTTATAAATAGAAGGTGGCTCACTACTATAATTCTAAAGTCAAAAATAAAATTTTTAAAGTTTGAGACCTAGTGCTGCGAATGGCAGATATCTCTCAACCACAAAGCTAGGAAAAGCTTGCTCCGAATTAGGAAGGCCCTTATGAGGACATGAAATCATTCAACCAGGAACATACTATCTAAGAGATCTCAGAGGGGCTACCCTTCCATGACTATGAAACTCAGAAAACTTATGAATGTACTATTAATAATCTCATTTCAATAGAATTTTCTTACCTTAACATTCTTATCTTTGATGCAAAACTATGCGATGATAGAAAATTATCCAATCGAACTTCATTTTCAAATAAAGTAGAAGGCCTCTGATTATTTAAGATAGCAGATTAATCTCGTCGTAGTGAGGATGAAGGCCTCTAGTTACTTAAGATAGGAGGTCAACCTTATCGTAGCGAGGGTGAAGGCCTTCGATTATTTAAGATAGGAGGTTAACCTTATCCAAGCTAGGGTGAAGGCATCTGGTTATTTAAGATAGGAGGTTAATCTCATCATAGCGAGGATGAAGGCCTTCAATTAAGACAGAAGGTCAATCTTATTGTAGCGAGGGTGAAGGCCTCCGGTTATTTAAGATAGGAGGTTAACCTTGTCTAAGCAAGGGTGAAGGCCTCTAGTTTACTTAAGATAAGAGATTAACCTTATCGTAGCAAGGATGAAGGCCTCTGGTTATTTAAGATAGGAGGTTATCTTCATCATAGCAAAGGTGAAGGCCTCTAGTTATTTAAGACAAGAGGTTAACCTCGTCCAAGCGAGGGTGAAGGCTTCTAGTTATTTAAGATAGGAGGTAAACTATGAACATAAGAACTTCTAGCTCATAGATGCATCAAATCAAATTCAAAAGCCCTTGTATATAAGCAAGGGGGGAAAATATACAAGATGTAGAATTGAAGTTATTATTGTGAGACGACGTCGACATCGAGCATGATAAGAAAAATAAAGAGAGTTAACAAGCATCAAACCAGAGCAGAACACAAAGATAAAATAAAAGAAATATCATTGCATTAAAATTGAAGTTCATTATACTGGTCTTCAAGATTGGTTACAAAAAAAAGAAAGGAGAAGAAGAAAGGCCAAAGTCTAACTCGAAATCGGACTTTGGACTACCATCCCCAGCCAATACAAGAGCATGTTTCAAATCATTAACTTTTCTTCTAAATCCCTCCGTGCCGCTAAACTCTCACCAAGTAACTTATTAGATCTTTAGAGATTATCTTCTATTTCTCTTAGTCTTTTTCTTAGAACCATAGATTTAGCTTTGGCATCCTTTACTGCAATCTCGTTGTAAGTTGTCTGGATCTTGAGTTGCAAGAGTTTGGCCTTGGTCTTCTCATGAATTATTGAAAGATCCCCCATGATCCTCCTTAAACGGGCAATCTCCTCCAAGTCTCCTTTCAGGCTGACCTATGCTTTATCTGCTAATTGCTTATGAAGCTGGGATGCCTCAGTATTATTGGAAAATGTGTCCCAAAGCCAATCGTCAGCCTATTGATAGTTGAACAATCTTGTAATTATAATTGATTTGTTAATAAATAATAAATATTTTGGGATCTTTTTCATCATAAAGTCTACATCTCTTAATAAACTCCATTGTTATGATGAAGTCCTTAGGACTATTTAGTTTTAATAAGAGAAGATTTATCAATTAGTCCTTAAACTATTCACGATCAAATGATAAGCCGTTAAAAAGAACGACAGCGTCTATCGAGCATAGATCACTGTATGCCATATAGATTGATTTTTCTCTTAACTAAGGAGTATGGAGATACTGGTATAGCATACAGATGAGATGTAAGGATACATCATCATTGAACGTGACCAAATTCAAAGCATTCTGCTATCAAGAATTTCTCTGATGGGATATAAGTATAAGTATCTCTTAAACCTGAGATCACCTTAGTGGCTTGCAAGTAACTCACTGTGCTTTGGTACTAGACTAACTGAATTTCTAATAAAGTAACGAAAGGCTTCTGGGCACAGTCAAGTACTTGCAAAGTCGGTGTGTGATCAAGATGGGATTGACCACTTCAAGAGTTGGAGAAAAATGTATCACTGTATTTCAATATAGCAAAATCTTAGCTAGGATAATCCATGAGATAGATTTAGTATTTTAAAATATAATGTAGATGACCTAATTAGGATTGACAGTTAAACTCTGAGGTATCCTACAAGCATTTTGATCAAGGGGATAAATTATATGGAAACCATATCCATATGGGTTCTAAGGATGTTGTTCTACACATTCGACCTATCTGGCCATCGGGTAACATTGATAGATGATCACTTTGATTGATATAAAAAATTATTTCTATGCTATCAGCTTAGGTTTGGACCTATAGGATCATATACATAAGAGTTCTCAATCTGATCGGATAGTTGATTGACAATTAAGAATCGTTCTGGGGTTAAACATTCAATACGATTGATGTTTAACCTAGTGCAAGTGTTGCAAGAGGATCGATTAGCAATTAAATTACTAATTAATTTAATTTGATTAAGCCAATGGGCTGAGATTAAGTCTAATTAAGGTTTGGGCTTGATTGGATTAAGTCCAATTAGCTTATTGGATAAACCAACTGCAAGAAAGAACTAGTCCTAGTTTAACTAGGACTTGGGTCAACCCAATTTTTAATTTGATTAGAAATTAAATTAGAATAAAATCTGATTTAATTAAGATTTTGGTTGGACTAAGACCTACTTTAATTGGGTTAAACTTATATTGATTTAATTTGGTTTGAGAAACCATTTTTGACTAAGTCAAAATAGGATTCCCTACCTTACGCCATCTATATCCCACTCCCACCCCATGCCCCTTCTCATGGTTTTATGTGTGGAGAATTTTCTCTCCTTGTGCTTCATGCACGTCCTCTCTCTTTCTCTCTTTCTTATATGGAAATTTGTTATGGATCGGGTCAATGTAAGGAAGTTTGAATATGATTTGAATTTTCTTAGGATAGAGTTTTAGGAAACTAAAACTCCACCCATGCATGCTACCCACTCTCCCTGATTTACCTCTAATTTTTTACGGTGAGAAAGGGATCTTTGTGGACCATTTACATCTAGTCCATGCCTGGAGAAAAGGAGGGGGTGCCCAAGTGTTGGGCACCCTAACTCGTTTCCTATTTTGGACATACCTTGTCTAGGTATTTGACATAGATAAGGACTACTACATATCTCTACATAAGAAGGACTTTTTTGGCCTAATTTATTTAGGTATTTCAAACATTAGAGAGAGGTTTTTTGGGCATGTGAGACCTAGGAAAGAAACATCTTGGGCATGGGAATTCTAAAGATACCAATCTAGGTGTCTAGGAAAGAGAATAAAGAAGAAGAAAAGGGTCTTCTTCTAGGATTATTTTGTTCTTTCCTTTTCCTCCTTCTTAGAGATTTTTTTGAGAGTTGTCTCAGGTTAAAAATCTCTTCCCTTTCTTCTAAAATATTGAAGTATCCAAATCTTGAAGAAAAAAGATCCAGATCGATCGTTGAAGAAGGATCAGCATAGTATTAGCATACTGTGCTGATTTTTGGGTACCAAAATTCGGATCAGCGTTCGTGGGCTCATGTGGACAACCTTTAAAGAGAGGATGCGTGTGTAGCTTAGAGCTTCATTCTCAAGTCTGAATCAATAAGTTAGAATGTCTAACTTAAAAAGATAATATAGATCTGATCCTCTATTACATACCTATATTAGATCTAGTGTAGATCTATGTTGATGCGATCAACACTTTCTCTTCAAATAATTTTTATTTTTTGATTTAATCACATGCTATAATCATGTAATAGGATCTTTGATCTAGGGGTTCTATAATATTTTTATGAATTAATTTGATTAATTCCTATTTTTTGCTGCATGGATCTAGAAAAGTTTCAAGATCTAATCCTGAAATCCCAAATCTGGTTCCTTCAATTGGTATCAAAGCTATGGTTCTTTATTACATAATTTATAATGCATGTTTAGATTATTTTTATATTAGATCTAATTTATATTCTAATAAGTAAATCTAAAATTAAAAATTTTAATCATGCGAACTAATATAAGGTTGTGCTACTGTAAGGTTAATCACTTATAGTGGAGAGATTGTACTAGTTCGTGTAGATCTAACACTAATCATAAATTTATTTGATGTAATCTAATTTTATTTATGATTTATTAGATTTAAAAGAATTTTAAATTTAAAAATAAATATTTTAGATTGCATGGACTAATTATAAGGTTGTCCTGCTATAAGGTTTACCCTTATAGTGGAGAGGTTATCCTAGTACGTGTTGATCTAAAATCTTAATCATAAAATTTTAAATTAAATATAAAAAAATTTATGATCTAATTAAAAATATTTTAATCTAATTTTTAATCATCATAAATATGTTATATTTGATTTAAGATAATTTATGATTGATTGGAATTAAAATAGTTTCAATTACATGAACCTATTTAGATTAGATCTAAAGTAGTTTCATATTTACTTTATTTGCATATTGATTATGAATCAAACATACAACTTGGTTGGTAGAATCATATTGTAAAAATATTTTGATAAAGATCTAGGATTATAAATTGAAGATCCTAAGACATAAATCATAATACATTCGATTAATGGGTTAGTGGAAATTAGGTCCATTAATTGGATTAGATCTAAGATTAGATTAAAGAATAGAGATAATTAGAAAATTAACTAAATCTAATCAATTATTGTCTTAGATTAGGTTAAGGATTCTCTAGATCAATTATAATAGTTATAGTTGATCAAGTCCATGTCTTTAACGAGATCCAAGATGGACTTGATTCTTGGCTATGTTGTCTAGCATGAACATTAGATTAATCTAATCGAGACTAATTAAATCAGTTGGTATCTAAGGTAAGTCTGGCATTCCAAATTAGTGGTCTTTAATTGGTAGCCCGCTTATCTAGCCATTTTTTATGGTGTTTAAGGTAAGCTTTGGCAGACCTTCCCACCGATCTCACTTATCTAGCCTTCTTGGTGAGATTATATTTTGATTAGATTACTTGATAATTCAAGCTGACCTATGTTAGCTAGTTAAATCAGTGTAACTGATTTAAGTACTTCTAGACCAGTCTATTAATGGTCTTTCTTAAGTTGACTTGGTGAAGTCAGTGAAAGGATTATGACAATCTGGTTCATTTAATCTTCTCTCTCTAAATCAAATCCTCTAAAATTATTAGTTCCTTAAAATAAAATAGTTATGGTGATAACTAAATCATAGCATTTCATTAAGTGGGTCATAATGGGTCCATTAGTTGGATATTCATTGGACGCCCAAAGGCCTGGTGCTTATCAATTGATGGAATAATTATTCATGATATGATTTCTTAGCCGCATCATTTTAATTGGTGGTTAGGTTAACCAACCAATGTTAGGCTTAATCATTCATTGGTTAGATGGATCAAGTATGGTCATGTTAATGGTTGGATCTAACTAGACCATTCAGTGGAGGCCAAAGCCTACTGATTAGGGATTGGAGCAAAAATTAAATTACTAAAAATTATTTAAAAAAATAATTGATTATGAACCTACCCTTAGATGTGCATTGGTTGACCAACCAAAGTTGGGCTTGTGTGCAGTCTATGTGGATTCTAGTACCCATTAAAGAATTAGGATAATTCATCGAATTGAAGATAGAGGCTATCAATTCGAATAAAATAGTGAGAGAACCTTTTGATTAAAGTCCAAATCTTTAGGTTTAATGAATCTATTACTAATTAGATTTTGATTTTTCTTTGTGCAGTTATGGCCACTTTTCTATCGCTCTGATTATTAGTAGACAATCATAAGTTGATGGGGCCCAACTTTGGTAGTTAGTATCAAAAGTTGAAGATAGTCTTGGAGCATGAATGGATCTTATATGTGTTAACAGATCTGGCACTTGAAGAGCCAGCTCTCAATGCATGTAGAATGGTTAGAGATACTTATCAGAAGTGGCTTAGTAACTGAACCATGATGTGCTATATTATACTGGCAGCCATGAGTGACTAGTTTAGTCGCAGGTTTGAGATGGCTCAGCCAAAAGATATGCTTCAAGTGTTGGAGGATTCTTTTGGCACACTCGATGACACTAAGAGGCACAAGACTAGTTATGCCATCTTTAATGCCAAGATGCGGTATGGAGCTTCTATCAATGATCATATACTGTATATGATCAAGCTGATGGAGCATTTGAGCAAGCTCAGCTTTCTTTTGCACGAATAGCTTGGATAAGATGCAATACTAAACTTACTGCCCAAGTCCTATCACTCATTTCTTACTCATTATAGAATGACAAAGCCTGAAGTAAACTACCACGGGTTACTGAGGTTACTTCAGAACTTTGAGAAGGATCACCAGCTCCACAAGGAGTCCGTGAGTTTAGTGAAAGGTTCATCTTCTAGTTTTCAACCCTTTAGGAAAGAAAAAAAGAACAAGAAGAAGAAAGGCAAGAAGGTGCAAGTTCAAGCTGGGACATCTGTGTAGGGCCCATTATAGGCGATCTCCTTCGGGTCTCCTTTCAGGCTGACCTGTGCTTTATTTGCTAATTGCTTACGAAGCTAGGATGCCTCAGTATTGGCTACATCAAGTTTTTTTTTCAAATCTTCAATCTACCGATAAGTGTCATATGTAATCTCGGCATTGCATAGTTGTTTCTTAAGGTCGAAGAATTTCTTTAGGCCAAAGTCGAATCCCTCTCTAGCTGGCTGACTTTTTCTTTCACTTCATGAAGCTTGGCCTTAAGAGAATAAATCTTAGCCATCAAGGTCCAAGATTTCTCAATGGCATGCTTCTTGGTTTCTGAAAGTTCTTCACTCGGATGGTTTTTCTTGGCGGTATCTTCTTTGAAGAACTGCTTGAAGGATTGACGAAGATGATTAGTTTTGATAGTGGCCTCTACATCATTCTTTTTTTGATTTTGATAGCTCATCCTCAACTTTCTTCAGTTTTTTGCTAAGATGGCGAACTTCTTTCCTTAACTCTTTATTAATAGCCTTCTAGAAGATCCCCTAAGGCTGAGGTTCGGCATCAACAGGAGACTGTGTTAATGCACGAAAACATCATGACACAATGGTATGGCAAAAAAGGTTCATTTTCATTACCAAAAATGTTTTGAATACAAGAACAAGTAAAGAACAAAGGAGTACAATTATAGAAAGCCTCCAACCTCTAAAGAAGGAATAGTGGATGTCAAGGAACCAGATCTAGGATGTCAGGACTAGATCTTGAAACTTTTTCAAGATCAAGCAGCAAAAGACTAAAATAAATCAAAATTTATTTAAAAAAATCAAAAAATCTCTAGATCTAATATCCTATTATATGATTATAGCATGAGATTAAATTAAATATTAAAAATATTAGAAAAAAATATGTTGATCATATCAACATGTATCTACACTACATCTAATGCAGGTATGTAATAATAGATCAGATCCATATTATCTGTGCAAGTTAGATATTCTAACTTGCTGATCTAAACTTGAAGATGAAGCTCTGAGCTGCACACATGTCAAACCTCTAAGAGATGTCCGCATGAGCCCACGAACCCTAATCAGACGTTTGATGTAGGAAATTAGCACAGTATGCTAGTACTATGCTGATCTTTCTTCGATGGTTGATCCGGTGCTTCCTTCTTCAAGATTTGGATACTCCAAAAAATCAGAAGGAAAGAAAGATACTTTCAATTTGAAACAACACTCTAAAATCTCTATGAAAGAGGAGGAGAAAGGAAGAGCAAAAGAACCCTAGAAGAGGACCCTCTTCTTCTTTGCTTTTCTCTCACCTAGACACCTAGATTGGTATCTATGAAATCCCCATGCTCCAAGAGTCTCTCCCTTTGATTTTCACACACCCAAGCGCACTATAAATGATCTAGAATCCATGAAAATATTAGTCCAAAATTCATTTTAAATAGAGAGTTAGGACAAAGTCCTTGCCTAGGTCAAATACCTAGCAAGGAATGTCCAAAAAGGGCAAGACTTGGGGTGCCCAACTCTTGGGGGGGGGCCTCCTTTTTATTTAGCATGGACTACCATAATTTGTTCCACAAAACTCCTCTAATTATTAAGAAAAAACTAGAGAAAAAAATAGGAATATGGGTGGCATAAAGAAGGAGGAATTTTGTTTGCAACAAACTCTATCAAATAAAGTTTGATTTCAAAACAACTCTCCTTATTTGACTTGGTCCATAATCACTTGCTATGTAAGAAAGAAAGGAGGGAGTCGGGCACGTGTGAAGGCATGAGAGAAAGGGTTTTCCATGAAAAAATCCTAAAAATAGGTGTGGGGGTGTGGGGTGGGTGTGAGATATCAAGTGGCACAAGGAAAGAAGTCCTAGTCTCACTAGGACTTCTAATTTAACTTCATCAAACATGATTTCTGAACCAAATTAAATAAAAATTAATTAAATTAAATTAGAGTAGGTCTTAATCTAATTAAGAAATTAATTTAATTAGATTAAATTAAATTTTATTTTATTTTAATTTTTTAATCAAATTAGAAAATTGGATTGATCCAAATTCTAGTTGAACTAGGACTAGTTCTTCCTTGTACTTGGCTTATCCAATAAATCAATTGAACTTGATCCAATCAAGTTCAAATCAAATCTAATTAAAATATATTTAATTAAACTTAATTTTAGTCCTCTAACTTAATCAAATTAAGCTAATTAGTAATCAAATTGCTAATTGATCCTCCTACAATACTTGCACTAAATTAAACCTCAATCGTATTGATCGTTTAACCTTAGAACGATTCTCAATCATTGATCAACCATTCGATTGGATGGAAATTCTAATGTGTGTAACCCCATAGGTCCAAATGTAAGTTAGTAGCATAGGAACAAATTTATGTGCCAATCAAAGTAACCATCTAGCAATGGTACTCGATGATCGGATAGGTCGAATGTGTAGAACAGTATCCTTAGAATCCATGTAGATATAGTTTTCATATAATTCATCTCCTTGACTAAAATGCTCGTAGGATACCTTAGAGTTTAACTGCCAACTTTGATCAGGCTATCCATATTATATTTCAAAATATCAAATCAATCTCATGGATTATCCTAGCCAAGGTTTTGCTATATTAAAATATAGTGATACATTTTTCTCCAACTCTTGGAGTGGTCAATCCCATCTTGATCATATACTGACTTTGCAAGTACTTGACTATACCCATAAATCTTTCATTACTGAATTAAAAATTTAATTAGTCTGGTACCAAAGCACAGTGTTGCTTGTAAGCCACTGAGGTAATCTCAGGTCTAAGGGACACTTATATCTATATCTCATCAGAGACATTCTTAATAGTAGAATGCTCTAGAGTTGGTCATATTCAGTGATGATGTACCCTTACATCTCATCTATATGCCACACCAGTATCTTTATACTCCTTGATTAAGAGAACAACCAACCTATATGGCATATAGCGACCTATGCTCGATAGACGCCGCTGTCCTAATTAATAGCCTATTATTTAGTTGTGAATAGGTTTAAGGACTAATCGATTAATCCTCTCTTTATCAAACCTAAATAGTTCTAAGAATTTCATCATAACAATGGAGTTTGTTAAAAGATGAAAACTTATGATGAAAAATATCAAAAATATATATTTTATTAATTAATAAATTAATTATAATTACAATGTAGCATAACTATCAATAGGCTGATGATTGACTTTGAAACACATTTTCTAACAACTTTTACTTATTCTAAAGCCACTCAGTATAGTATCTAATACCTATTTTCAACTTATGGTTGTCGAACTCCTTTATCGCTAGGGTTTTAGTGAAGGGGTCAGCCAATTTCTCCTTTGCATCGATCTTCTAAAGATTGACATCATCTCGATCCATGATCTTTCAGATCAAATGGAAGCGGTGCAGTATATGCTTCATCCACTATTGTGCCTTTGGTTCCTTTGCCTGAGCAATGGCACCAGTGCTATTGCAGTAGAGTAGGACAGGGCCATCAAGGGAAGGTGCTACTTTGAGCTTGGTGATCAACTTCCTCAGCCACACAGCTTTCTTCATGGCATCTGATGCTGTAATATACTCTACTTCATAAATAGAGTCTACCATAGTATGCTACTTGAAACTCTTCCAGCAGATGGCTCAACCATTTAGAGTAAAGATATAACCCAACATGCTTCTACTATCAGATTAAAATCTAGAGTCTATAAACCCTACAAGTTTCAGATCAAACTCACCATAAACCAACCATTGATTTTTAGTATTTTTCAAATACTTAAGGATGGCTTTAACCATTTTTCAGAGATTTTTTCTAAGATCAGACTGGTATCTACTCACTACTCCTAGTGAGTATGCCACGTCTGGTCTTATACATGTCATGGCGTATATGATAGATTCCACTATCAAAGCATATGAGACTCTACTCATATGCTCTCTCTCTTTAGGAGTTGTCGGACAATCCTTCTTAGAGAGAGAAATTTTATGGCCTATAGAAAGATAGTCCTTTTTGGAATTCTTCATGCTGAACCTCTTTAGCACAGTATCTATGTACGTGAATTGGGATAACTCAAGCATCCTTTTAGATATATCCCTTTAGATTTTCATCCTTAGGATGTAGGATGCTTCACTCAAGTCCTTCATAGAGAATTGAAATGACAACCAAACTTTTATTCCCTATTGTGTGGGAATATCATTCTCAATTAAGAGAATGTCATCCATTTACAAGATAAGAAATACCACTACTCGACCATTTGTTCATTTATAAATACAAGGCTCTTCTCCATTCTTAATGAAGCCATACATTTTGATCACCTTATCAAAATGCATGTTCGAACTCTAAGATGCCTGCTTCAATCTATAAATGGATCTCTAAAGCTTGCACAACTTGGATCCATCTATGGATGTAAACCCCTCAGGTTGTATCATATACACCTCTTTAGTCAGCTCTCCATTTAAGAAAGCTATTTTCACATCCATCTACTAGATCTCATAATCCAGATGGGCATCTATTGCAAGAATTATCCGAATGAATTTGAGCATTATCATAGAGAAGGACATCTCATCATAGTCAATACCATAACGTTGATGATACCCCTTAGCAACCAGATAGGCTTTATAGATCTCTACCTTTCCATCTGTGCCTCTCTTCCTTTTGAAGATCCAATTACACCCAATGGGTTTAACTCTTTCAGGTGAGTCAACCAATGTCCACACATCATTGATTTTCATGGACTCCATTTTAGATTTCATGGCCTCAAGCTATTTCTCGAAATCAGGTCTCTACATAGCATCCATATAGGTGATTGGATCCTTATCGTTCTCATCGAGTTTGATGAAATCATCATCCCAGATCAAGAAATCATAGTATCTATCTGGGTGATGCGATACTCTACCGGATCGCCTTAATGATGCAGGTATACTAGGCTTCGAATCTGATCTAATCAGACTCGATTCAGGTTCAGCTATAAGTGTCGGTCTTTCTACCTATTAAACACCATCAAGTTCAACCTTAGAGGCAATAGTTCCTTCACCAAGGAACTTCTTTTCTAAAATGGTTGCCTTAAGGCTGATGAACACCTTTTATTCATCAGCATGGTAGAAATAGTATCCTTTAGTCTCTTTGAGATACCCTATGAATGTGCACTTGTCAGACCTAGATCCAAGTTTATCTATAACTAACCATTTGACATAAGCCAGGCACCCTCAGATCCTAAGGTGTGAAAGTGTTGGCTTACATCCTGTCCATATCTCATATGGAGTCTTAACTATAGACTTACTTGGAAACCTATTTAATGAATAGCAAGTCAATTCACGTGCATATCCCCAGAAGGATATTGGCAAGCTGGCAAAATCCATCATGGATTGGACCATGTCTAACGGAGTCTAATTCCTTCTTTCAAACACACCATTATGCTGTGGTATTCCTGGAGGAGTCTATTGAAAGAGAATTTCATTCTCTCCTAGATATTTGAGAAACTCACCTGAAAGATATTCTCCTCCTCGATCAGACTGAAGAGTTTTAATACTTTTTTTCAGTTTATTTTTCTACTTCACTTCAGAATCGTTTGAACATTTCAAATGAATCCAACTTATGTTTCATCAGATAGACATATCTATATCTAGATGATCATCTATGAAAGTGATAAAGTAGAAATATCCACTTCTAGCACTTATGCTAATTGGTCCACATACATCAGTATGTACTAGACCTAAGAGCTCAGTGGCTCTCTCATCTTTTCTAGTAAAAAATGACTTAGTCATTTTATTAAGAAGACAGGACTCATAGGTTGGAAGTGATTCATAATCACTGACTTCGAGAATTCCCACTTAACTCAACCTTTTTATCCTATTCTTATTTATATGACCTAGCCTACAGTGTCATAAGTAGATATCTAACACACTATCTAATCTAGGATGCTTGCCAGTTGAATAGACTATGTTAACAGATTATGATAACATATACACACCATTGTTCAAATGTCGAGAGAAAATAGTAACACCATTCATAATGATATTACAAAACTATTTCTTTATTAAAATAATTATTTTTATCCAAAAGGCCTACAAAAATGACATTTAAAAAAAAGCATGGACATAAATGATAATCATCAAGAACAATAGTATGGAACTCAAATACAAGTTTCAAGGTTCCTAAAGCTAGAACTGAAATTGGTCGTTCATCTCCAACGTTCAAGAACCTCTTACCTTGCTCGATTCTCTTACTGACATATAACCCTTGCAATAAATTGCAAATATGGTAGGGGCTACCGGTATCCAATACCCAGTCAATAAAATCATAAGTAGAGAAATAACAAGGAGTTATCATATAAATATCTTATCCAGCAATAGCTTGCTTCTTTCTCTGCCTGTTTGGGTTTAGGGAGGTAATGTACTAAGGATAGTTTTTCTTCCAGTGCCCCCATTTCTTGCAAAAGAAGCATTCAGTTTAACTCTTATCGAGCTTGATCTTCCTGGTCTAGCCCTGCATAGATGTTCCAGCTTGAACTTGCACCTTCTTGTCCTTCTTCTTCTTGCTCTTCTTTTCTTTCCTAAAGGATCGAGAACCAAAAGATGAACCTCCCACTAAATTCATCGACTTCTTATAGAGTTGGTGATCCTTCTCAAAGTTCTGAAGCAATCCCAGTAACTAATGGTAGTCTACTTCAAGCTTTATCATTCTGAAATGAATGAAGAATAAAGATAGGACTTGGGCAGTGAGTTTAGTATTGCATCTTTCCCAAGTTGTTTATGCAAGAAAAAGCTGAGTTTACTCAATCGCTCTATTAGCTCAATCATGTATAGTACATAATCATGATAGAGGCTCTATCCCACATCCTGACATTGAAGATGGCACAACTAGTCTTGTGCCTTTCAACATCATCGGGTGTGCCAAAAGAATCCTCTAATACTTGAAGCATATCCTTTGGCTGAGCCATCTTAAATCTATGACTGAACTCATCGCTCATGGCTACCAACATAATACAATGCACCGTGATTTGATCACTGAGCCATTTTTGGTATGTATCTCTAATTATTCCATGTGCATTGATAGCTGGCTCCTCAGGTGCAGGATCCGTCAACACCTACAGGATCCATTCATGCTCCAAGACTATCTTCAACTTTCAGTACCAGCTACCAAAGTTAGGTCCCACCAATTTATCATTGTCCAACAATGATCAGAGTGATAGAAAAGTGGCCATATCTACATCAAGTAAAATCAAAACCTAATTAGTAATTGATTCATTAAACCTAAAGATTTAGACTTTAATCAAAAAGTTCTTCCACTATTTTATTCAAATTCGTAGCCTCTACCTCCAATCCGAGGAATTATCCTAATTCTTAGTGGGTACTAGAATCCATATAGACTGCATACGAGCCCAACTTTGGTTGGTCAACCCATGTACATCTAAGGATAGGTTCATAATCAATTATTTCTCTAAATAATTTTTAGTAATTTAATGTTGCCCCTGTCCCTAATCAATAGGCTTTGGCCTCCACTGAAAAGGTTCGATTAGGTCCAACCATTAATATGACCATACTTAGTTCATCAAATCAACGAATGATTAAGTCCAACTTTGGTTGGTCAATCTAACCATCATTTAGAAAGACACGACCATATTATGAATTATAATTTCATTAGTCAATAAGCACTAGGCCTTTAGGCCTGCAATAATTATCCAACTAATGGACCCATTATCATTCACTTAATGAGATACTAAGATCTAGTTATCACCATAACTACTTCATTTTAAGGACCTAATAATTTTAGAAGATTTAATTTTAAGAAAGAGAGAAGGTCAGATGAACCAACTTGTCATGATCCTCCCACTGGCTTCACCAAGTCAACTTAAGGAAGAAAATTAATAGGCTAGTCTAGGAGCACCTAAATCAGTCATACTGATTTACCTAGCAGACATGGATCAGCTCGAATAATCAAGTAATCCGATCAAAATATAATTTCATCAAGAGGTCAGGTAAGTTTGATTGGTGGAAGGGTCTGTCAAAGCTTGCCTTAGACACCATCATGAATGGCTAGGAAGGCGGGCTGCCAATTAAAGACCATCAGTCTGATTTATCTTAGACAATAATTGATTTAATTAATCTCGATTAGATCAACTTAATAGTTCATGCTAGACTGCATAGTCAAGAATCAAGTTCATCTTGGATTTCGTTAAAGACGTGAACTTGACCAACTACAACTATTGCAATTGATCTAGAGAATCCTTGACCTAATCTAAGATAACATTTGATTAGATTTAGTCAATTCTCTAATAAAATTCATTCTTCAATCTAATCCTAGGTCTAACCAAATTAATGGATCAAATCCCTACTAACCCAATGTGTTATGATTTATGTCTTAGGATCTTCAATTCACAATCTTAGATCCTAATCAAACAACTTCTTAATTCTTAATTAAGTTTTAGACTGAGGGTTGAGGTTTGACTTTTTGAAAATAATTTTTATATTTATAAAATATTTTTATAACATAGTTCTACCAATCAAGTTACATGTTTGATTCATAATCAATATGCAAATAAGATAAGCATGAAACTACTTTAGATCTAATCTAAATAGGTTCATGTAATTGAAATGGTTTCAATTTCACTCAATCATAAATTATCTTAGATCAAATCTAATACATTTATGATGAATAAAATTAGATTAAAATAATTTTAATTAGGTTATAAAACTTTTTAGATCTAATCTATAATTTTATGATCAATATTTTAGATCAGCACGTACTAGGACAACCTCTCCACTGTAGGGGGTAAACCTTATAGCAGGACAACCTTATAATCAGTCCATATAATCTAAAATTTTTATTTTTAGATCTAAAAATCTTTTAAATCTAATAAATTATAAATAAAATTAGATTATATCTAATAAATTTATGATAAAGATAGATCTACACGAATAAGAACAACCTCTCCACTGTAAGAGATAAATCTTACAGCAGAACAATCTTATAATCAGTTCGTATGATCATGATTTTTAATTTTAGATTTAATAATTAGATTATAAATTAAATTTAATCTAAGAAATAATTTAAACATGCAAAAATAATCATGTAATAATGAACCTAGGCTCTGATACCAATTGAAGGAACCAGATCTTGGATTTTAGGGCTAGATCTTGAAATTTTTTCAAGATCAGGAAGCGAAAGACTAAAATAAATCAAAATTTATTCATAAAAATTAAAAAACCCCTTAATCTAAAATTTTATTACATGATTATAGCATGATATTAAATTAAAAATTGAAAATATTAGAAAAAAATATGTTGATCATATCAACATATATCTAGACTATATTTAATGCAGGTATGTAATAATAGATCAGATTCATATTACCTACGCAAGTTAGATATTCTAACTTACTGATCCAGGCTTGAGGATGAAGCTCAGAGCTATAGATGCATCCAACCTCTAGGAGATATCCACACAAGCCCATAAATCTTGATCAGAAGTTCGATGCAGAAAATCAGCACAGTATGCTAGTACTGTGCTGACCCTTCTTCGACGATCGATCCAATGCTTCCTTCTTCAAGATTTGGATACTCTAAAAAATTAGAAGGAAAGGAAGAGACTTTCAATCTAAAATAATACTAGAAAATTTCTATGAAAGAGGAGGAGAAAGGAAGAGCAAAAGAATCCTATAAAACGACCCTCTTCTTCTTCTCTTTTCTCTCACCTAGACACCTAGATTGGTGTCTATGAAATCCCATGCCCTAAGGGTCTCTCTCTATAATTCACACACCTAAAATCCCTCTCAATGGTTTGGAATCCATGAAATAATCAGCCTAACATTCATTTTAAATAGAGAGTTAAGATAGACTTATTGTCTAGGTCAAATACCTAGCAAGGAATGTCCAAAAAGGGCAAGACTTGGGGTGCCCAATTCTTGGGTGCCCCCTCTTTTTCCTTTGTCATGGACCACCACAATTTGTCACACAAAAATTTTTTAACTCTCATTAAAAAACCAAAGAAAAAAATAGGAGTATGGGTGGCATAAGGAAGGAGGAATTTTGTTTGCAACAAACTCTATCAAATAGAGTTTGATTTCAAAACAACTCTCCTGATTTGACTTGGTCCATAACCACATGCCATGTAAGAAATAAGAGAGGGAGTTGGGCACATGTGAAGGCCTAAGAGAAAGGATTTTTCATGAAAAAATCCTAAAAGATAGGAATAGGGGCGTGGGGTGGGCATGAGATATCAAGTGGCGCAAGGAAAGAAGTCCTAATCTCACTCAGACTTCTAATTTGACTTGGTCAAACATGATTTTTATATCAAATTAATTTAGAATTAATTGAACCTAATTAGAGTAAGTCTTAGTCTAATTAAGATCTTAATTAAATTAAATTTAATTTTAATTTAATTTTTTAATCAAATTGGAAAATTTGATTGACCCAAGTCCTAGTTGAACTAGGACTAGTTCTTCCTTGCACTTGGCTTATCCAATAAACCAATTGGACTTGATCCAATTAAGCCCAAACTAAATTTAATTAAATTATATTTAATTAGATTTAATCTCATCTCTTTGGCTTAATCAAATTAAGTCAATTCACAATCAAATTACTAATCGATCCTCCTACAATACTTGCAGTAGGTTAAACCTCAATCATATTGATCGTTTAACCTTAGAACGATTCTCAATCATTGATCAACCATCTGATCAGATCATGAACTCTAATGTGCGTAATTCCATTGATTCGAACCTAAGTTGATAGCATAAGAATAAATTTTTATGTCAATCAAAGTGACCATCTAGCAATGGTACCCGACGATCGGATAGATCGAATATTTAGAACAACATCCTTAGAACCCATATGGATATAGTTCCCAAATAATTCATTATCTAGACCAAAATGTTCACAGGATATCTCAGAGTTCAACTCTCAACTCTGATCAAGCTATCCACATTGTATTTCAAAATACCAAATCCATCTCATGGATTATTCTAGCCAAAGTTTTGCTATATTGAAATACAGTGATACATTCTTCTCTAGTTCTTGGAGTGGTCAATTCCATTTTGATCACATAGTGACTTCACAAGTACTTCACTATGCCCAAAAACCTTTCATCACTAAATTAAAAATTTAATTAGTCCGATACCAAAATACGGTGAATTGCTTGCAAGCCACTGAGGTGATCTCGGATCTAAGAAACACTTATACCTATATCCCATCAGAGATATTCTTAACAATAGAATGCTCTGAAGTTGGTCACGTTCAATGATGATGTACCTTTACATCTCACCTGTATGCTATACCAGTATTTTCACACTTCTTGATTAAGAAGATAACTAATCTATATGGCATACAGCGATCTATGCTCAATAGATGCTGTCGTCCTAATTAATAGCCTATCATTTGATTGTGAATAGTTTCAAGGACTAATCGATAAATTCTCTCTTTATCGAATCTAAATAATCTTTAGGACTTTATTACAATAATAGAGTTTGTTAGAAGATGAAAACTTATGATAAAAAATATCAAAAATATATTTTACTAATTAATAAATCAGTTATAATTATAATGCAGCACAACCATCAATAGACTGATGATTGGATTTGAAACATATTTTCTAATAGGATGTGCTTGACGTAGCTTCAGCAGTCTCAGGCTCTCAGGCAGGCTCAGAAGTCATGGTGGAAAACTCGGTGAAAGGTAAATCAGTAGCGATAGTGGAAGGCCCGGCTTCATCATCAGAAGACTCCCCCATCAAGAAAATGAGATCAAGCTTGGAAAATCTTTCAGCCATCCTCCCATGGCAAACCTCGAACCTTTTGAGGAAGGCCTCCTGGGCGAAGGCTATTTTGATGTCCTCCATTGCCTTAGAGGACTTGAAGGCTTTGATAGCCCGCTCCCTCTCTGCATCGACCTCCTTCTTAGCCTTTTTCTACTTGTTCTCTTCTAAAGTTAAGGCAGCTTTTAGTTCTGCTAATGTTTGCTCCTTCTCCTAAAGTTCTTCCTAAAGGAACCTAACTTTAGCTGAGTGAGCTTCCCTCAAATGCCCGACCTATACTTGGGCCTCTTGGATAGCTTTTGAAGCCTCAGCTTTGCAAAGATTCATTGCTTCTGCATAGGCATATAGATAATGCCCTAGCTAACAATAATAAGATACAAGTTATGGCTTTAAAATTTATTGGTGTTTAACTTGGCACAAGGGAGAAGTTAATTACCTGAAGGAAGGCTACAAAAGATTCTCTAATCCTTTCCTCATCTTTCGTGCGAACCATCTTTTCAAAAATATGTGGAAGGATGCATCCTTCCATCAAAGGCTGGATGACCTCCCAATCATTCAAAGAGCCCTGCTCCCAATTGGAGTTCTTGCCACTAGATCCTCCAATTCTCCTAACTCTTTTGATGGCAGCCTTCTTTTTCTTCACCACTGACCCCTACTTAGGAAGCATGGAGGTAGCTGCATCATTGGACGAGGTCGGGCTCGGGGCTACTACAATTATAGGAATAGGTACAGCTTAGGTCAGCACAGCCAAACTTGGATCTACGGCATTTGCCCGCTACGATGGCTCTCCTAAAGAACTGCCCTTTCTCTTAAGAGTTCTAATTCCTTGGGACAGTTGGTCTAGCTCTTCCAGAGTCATTTCTGTAGCAATAAAAAGAAAACTAAGGTCAAAAGAAAGGATAAAACATAGCTAGCAAGATATAAAAATGTACCTACCAGGTTGAGGGGACTTAAGCCAAGATTGAATAATGTTTGGACTTCTAGCAAATTGGATAGTGGAGGAGCTCAGCAATTTCTCAATTTATTGACCGAGTTGAGATCCTCTCTTTCCAATTCGGGGGCTCGACGAATGTAGTCTCTTAACTACCCTCAAGGAGGAAGTCCTAGTTCTGAAGGATAGAAAATATAGAAATATTTTTCCTTCCAATTGTGAATGAAAGAAGGGGCACCCTTAAATAATCCCTTCTTGTCAAACTAGGAGGATAGGTACCATCAATTCTTGACAGTGGGATGATGTTTGAAAGTAAAGTAGTTATAGAATAAGGAGATGGTAAGATGAACCTTGGCTGACATACAAAGAGAAATAAATCCTATGATAAATCCAAAAGAGTTTAGCACCATAGTGGCTAAAGAGATGTTTAAAAAATGAAAGAGTGCTACAACAAAATGGAGAAGTGGAAGTCTTAATCCAGCATGAAAGGCCTCTAAATACAAGTAGAAGCAATCCGCAGGAGGGGCACAAGCTTGGTCACTTGATCCGGAAAGCTCTAGTTCATATTCGGGAGGAATTTCATACTAGAAAAAAAGGTCTTCAGGATGTAAGCTATAGGGAATGGTCTCACAGATGAAGGTCGACCGAGCTATCTTAATGGGTTCGGTGATTTCCCTATGGCTAGAATCTAGCAAGCTCGGATAGGCCAGACTCCTAGAACTGGAGGACCAAAATACTTTGGAGAATATTTGGATCAAACTTAACTAGAAAAACCATCAAAAAATCAAAAGAGAAAGCCTACAAAATTTTAGGAAAGAACCCAAGAAGAATGGTGAACCTTTATAAAGAAACAGAAAGAGCAAAAGTAGAAGAAAAGTAAGGAAATACAAAAAAAGGGGTTAGGAGACTAATCTAAACCAGTCGGAGGACCTAAGAAGGTAGTCGAAAGAGAGGAAGGCTGACAGAAAAGGTGTTGGCAGTTGGAGGAGTTGCAACAAAAGGAGGGAGGGACACCTGGAGAAGACGGACACAAAAGAGAGAAGGAAGAACCAAGTAGAGATAGGAAATTGAGGGAGGAGGGATTTAAATAGTCAAAAAAAATTATGAAGGTTATGATTGCCTATACTCTCCAGCCACCCCCCATCTACTGTGTGTCCCACTCACAGCTGACATCTAGCAAGGCAGTAATGATGCCATACTTAGAGCACCATGCTAGGGGGAATTCGAATGCCATGGTCATTTCAAGTCATTTAGTCATTAAGGAAGCTTCAGCACCAATCAAAAAAGCCAAAACTTTTCACCTTCTGGAGGTAGGAAACTGGCAGAGGACTTTGGCAATCGCAATTTTGGTACTCCCTTCATTCGATCTTCAAACTCGAGAGTAAGAGGACAAGTGTTGGGGATAAAATAACTCTAGATGAAGTCCAGTAAGATGTCCAAACTTGATATGACTTCATTTGGTGTTGCAATAGTTGTAACTGAACTTCAATAAACTAATTTTACTCAAAGGGGATGACCTTCAAACCATGTATGCTGGAGGAACTTCTTAGTGGTAACAATCCTTCCTCTCTCAGTAATTGCAGAACTTCTTTAAGGCATGATGAATTCCGTCCAACCGAACTTGAATAGTAAAGAGCATGATAACTAACTTTGGTCCTAATGACAACAGAGCTCCATCAAAGATTGGATCTCAACATCCTTCGATTTTGTCTATCATGGATCTTGAATGCGGCCGAATCCCCTTATAGCATATCTTATTAACCTTACGGCAGGAACCTCGCCCAATCGAATTCCTCCACGGTCATATTCTATCCTGACTGAATTCCTTTACTTTATGTTATAGATAATAATAGAACTCATGTGTGGCCTAATTCCTGCATCTCTTTTTGACAATCTAGCCAGCCTGTACTATACATATCGATTAGACGAGTATGAACAGTAAAAGAACTTCATCATCAACATGAATCTGATTTCCAACCTAGAATGGCAATCACTCTATAGACAATGAATCATAGCACTCCCTCGATCTGAACTTCAAGTTGATTTTAAGGACAGCAGATCTTTTGAAAACAAAGTAGATGGCACCGACAAGAAGTTAACCAATTTTAGCTGGCTGAACTACTTCAGAAAATTTGATAACGATTTGAAAAGTTCAATGATTCCCTCTCTAACCTCCAGCTTGAATACTTCCATCAATTCCTGGCTGACTTCGAAGATGATCGAACTCCTTGAAGTCGACCAGACTCTTTGAAGCTATTGAAAACAACATCAATAGATTCAATCAGTACTAGATTTGTCATCTACCATTCACAAGCCGATCTCCAAGTTTAGCCCATCTAGCTCCAAGTTCTTCATCCCTATACACGCAACCTGCTAATAGGTGTAGAAGCTGGATCCAAACTCTAATAAATTAAACTCAACCACCTATAAGTCATGATAAATGACAGCTCACTTTACATAACAAACTTCATGTGACCTGAACGATCTAGTAGTATTCTGTTATGGCTATCGCTTTCAATCTATTATAGGCTCTACCAATATAAGGGATCCTCCAGATATGTTTTCTCTCTATGCTCTTTTCTTTGTGCTTAATTTTTCTAATTACTCCATTCTTGTTGGTCGGAGAACTAACTTGACCATCGGAGAATCTTGCCAAAGCCATCCACCTCCAATTTGGATTTTATCTTACAGATCTCATCAATGACCTCATCTTCATTGGCTCTAGTGAACTCCAGCATTAGCATCATTTTCTATGCCAACAAAAATAAAAAATTTATAAAATAAATCTATAAATAAATTTTATAATTTCATTCATAAATAAATTTCATTATTTTATTATATAAAAATATAATTATAGAAAGTATTTTTTATAAATATAAAGATTCAAAATAAAAATAAAAAATATAAAAATAGGCCACCGACTGTCAAGCATCGGCAATATCTAGAGAAGGAGAAAGGGTCGAAGGAGGGGAGCACTCAGAGGAGCTTGGATCGGCCTGCTGTTGCATCATCTACTCCATCTACACCATCCGCTCCATCATCTACATTTGGAATAGCTAGTACTCATCGATGCATGCAGTCAACTCAGTAACCGATTGCTAATCCTCTGTAGCCTATCTTTATATCTCCGCCAGTCGAACATCATAGGTAGTATGGATGTCAATCCTGGACAAACATGAAGATGTAGGAACTCGGATCTCATGTCCTAGCTTCCTAACATAATAAGATCTCATACCAAGCACTTGATCATATATCTCATCATCTATGGATGTAGTTGAGTCCTCTAGGATAGGCTAGGATCTAATATCTATCATATAATCTTAAAAATTAAATTTATAGCTATTCTAAGTTTGTACTAAAAATCAAAATATCAATGAAAAAATAGTTAGAAAAAGTTAAATAAAGCTCCTAGCTTTCGGTTGTCCAGTCCCCTGACAGTCGCTGATGGGTTTGCTGGTAGATTTCGATCCTACTAGGAAGCTCGTCACTCTCAACATCTCTCTATAATTTGAGAATAATTAATTAAAAAAATTTTATATAGTTAAAGAGTTAAAATATGATAAATAAAAATTACTTACCATCTATTCCATATGGTGAGTGAATGGCCTCGAAACCCCATAATTACTTACCATTTGCAGCATTTTTGGCATATCGATCCTGCATAACTAAATTTAAAAATAAATAATTTAATTATTAAATTTTAAATAAAAAAATATTACTTGATATGCTTGATCCCCAAACATGTGGCATATGATAGCCCAGCCCTCGATATTGATGCTATCATATGGTCACTGCCATATGACCTCCACCTTCTTATCATGCACTATAGCATACTAATGGTGATGAATGCGATACTGGTACCCTTTGAAATGCAGGAATAGATGATCATCGATAGCTCGCCGCACATGATCATGCTAAAAATCAACAATATCAAATATAGCCTGCCAATAATAAATATTATAAGAATATAGTGCTAATTAAATATTTAAATAAAATTATTGTACCTATAAGTGGCTATAGAAGACCTCCCTTTGAGGTCGTGTAACCTAACACCAATCAAAGAGCATTGTCGGGGCAAAGCAGTGGTAAATGATGCCCAGCTCAGTCTGTCATGGCTCACGCCATCTCCTAATAGGCCTAGTATAGCCTGGCAAAATCTCGATGTGGAGATGTTGTCCCTCGTGCTTGCATCTCCAACACTCAAGCGGGAGCTTCTTTGCCAGACCTCATCCTCACCTCACCACTACTTGAGAATGGCTTGAAAAAATAATGAATAAATTATTAATATGATAGCCATTTATAAATCTAATAGGTAAATTAAAATCAAATTTTATTATATAAAAATATTAAAATATCAATCGGGCCTGCCTCACTTGAACTCGCCTCTATAGGATCCTCTGGCGACTCCGACGATGCAGCAGTGGAAATGGGATAAGGCTCGGTGATAGGCTAGAAACTTGAATGTCGTCGTGTCCCTCCTGGCACCATACCTGCAATACTTAAACTATACACATAATTTACTTGATATATAAATGAATATAATAATGAACAATAATAGTAGAAAACATATAAATTCTAATGAATAGAATTGTATTGCATACCATTATTACAAGAGAAGATTCAACAAAAAATATAGATCTACTTATCAATATCCATATCCACTTCAATTTTTAGATCCTCCTTCAAATTATAATAATCAATTAATGTATCATCTTCTATCTCATCATCATTTATGAAACGATCATTATCCTCCAAATCATCAAAATTAAATACAAAATTAACTTCAACTTCATTGGATGGTAGATCAGGCCTATTCAAAGGAGTTATCATAAGTTCTTCATCAACAAGATGCTTGGTCAATGTTTGTTCTTTCGCTTGAAAAGCTTCCTCTTTATATAGATTTGAATTATCATCCATCTCTAGTCAGGTTGGTATGTCATATACGCCTCTAGGTATTATTTTTTATACAACATGCCAATCACCTCGATATTTTAGATTCTTTAAATATATTACTTATTTTGCTTGAGTTGCTAATATATATGGCTCATTTTGGTATTATGTTCATGCAAAATTTGCACTGGTAAAGTATGGATTGATATGAATATCGATCTTCTTATTGCTAATATCCTACCATTCATACTGAAACAAAAATACCAAATTTTTGGACCCATACGATAATTCTATGATATCTATCAATACACCAAGATATTCAATCTCCTCTTCTCCTTCATATTCTATCGTATCAATCCCACTATTCTAGGTCCATTTTTGCATCTCAAGCTTTCTTATATGAAATCTTATTCCTCCAACAATACAGGATGTGTAGTAGTTAACCCTTCGATCAAGACCACATGTTAAATTATACAACTCATCAATCACACCCTCTTCTTTATTGGAATACTTAAATTTCATCTATAATATAGCATAAAAAATTATGTTGGTATAAGTAATTAATTGCATAATTATAAAAATATAATGTAATACTAGAGAAACTTACATGGTCCTCAAACCATTTTGCAAATTTCATCCTATGTCGATCATCAACATTTGTATTATTCACTTTGGATAGTATATTCTTGTGCTCACTACAATAAGTCATCATTTTTAATTTTTTATCAACATAAAAAAATTAGTTAGAATACTAAAATTATGCTAAGATAATACTTAATTAAATCTTTACTTTTTTTTATAATTATTTAGAATATAGAAGTATATTTTGCATAGCTCATTCACCTCCATAAACTCATATCTTCTTCCACCCATGGGTCGAACCATTTATTTGAATATGGATAGTGTCGGATCATCATTATCCCATTCATGATTAGCATTACAATCTACATGATTGAATCTTATTTTGATATCATCAAGATACATTGAGCAGAATGTAAGACACTCCATAGCTATGTATGCTTCCGCTATGGATCCTTAAGGCTATGCCTTATTATGCACATATTTTTTTAGGGTACATAAGAATCTACAAATAAAAAATAATTTAAAGAGTTCTAATATATTTACATCTTATGATTGATATGTCAAAGAGATTATGATTTTTTTTTATCTTTCAATAGGATACATCCATCGATAATGTACTAGGCCGATCAGAAGAGCTTCTTTTAAAAGATGAATAGCTAGGTGCACTATAACATCAAAAAATAATGAAGGAAAGATTTTTTCTAACTTACAAAGAATGAGCTATTGAAAATTATGTCCTAGATCCAATCATCAGCCTATTGATGGTTGTGCTATTTTATATTTATAAAAGATTTATTATTAAATAAAATAATATTCTGACTTTTTCATCATAAAGTCTATATCTTCTAATGAACTTTATTTGTTGTGATAAAGTTCTTAGGACTATTTAGTTTCAATAAAGAGAGGATTTATCAATTAGTCCTTAACCTATTTATAATCAAATGATACATTGTTAATCAAGATGACAATGTTTATCGAGTATAAGTCACTATATGCCATACAGGTTAGTTGTCCATTTAACCAAGAAGTATGAAGACATTGATATGACATACAGATGAGATGTATGGGTATGTATGGGTATATCATCATTGTGATCAACTTCAGAGCATTCTACTATTAAGAATTGCTCTAATAGGATATGGGTATAAGTATCCCTTAGACCTAAGATCACCATGGTAGCTTACAAGCAACTCACTATGCTTTGGTGCTAGACTACTTAAATTTTTAATTTAGTGATGAAAGATTTTTAGGCATAGTCAAGTACTTGTAAAGTCGATGTATGATCAAGATGGGATTGACCACTCCAAGAGTTTGAAGAAAATGCATCACTGTACTTTAATTTAGCAAAATCTTAGCCAGGATAATCCATAAGATGAATTTGGTATTTTGAAATACAATGTGGATGACCTAATCAGGGTTGACAGTTAAACTCTAAGTCATCCTATAAACATTAAGATCAAGGGGATAAATTATACGAAAACTATATCCACATAGGTTCTAAGGATATTGCTTTACACATTCGACCTATCCGACCATTGGGTATCGTTGCTAGATGATCACTTTGATTGGTACAAGAATTTATTTCTATGCTATCGACTTAGGTTTGAACCTATGAGATTATACACATAAGAAGTCTTGATCTGATCGGATGGTTGATCAATGATTTAGAATTATTCTAAGATCAAATAATCAATACGATTGATGTTTGACCTAGTGCTAGTATTGTAGGAGGATCGATTAGCAATTAGATTGTTAATTAGTTTAATTTGATTAAGTTAAAAAATTAAGATTAAGTTTAATTAAATATAATTTAATTAAATTTTATTTAGGCTTATTGGATCAAGTCCAACTGATTTATTGGATGAGCCAATTGCAAGGAAGAACAAATCCCTATTCAATTAGGACTTGTATGCACCCAATTTCTAATTTTATTAAAAAAAATAAAATTTAAATTTAATTTAATCTAATTTAATTAAATTATTAGTTGGACTAAAATTATCTCTAATTGGGTTATATTACTTTTGATTTAATTTGATTCCAATAATAAGTTGCACTAAGTCAAAACTAGAAGTCCTAGTGTGACTAGGATTTCTCCATCTTGTGCCACCTTGCTTTCCATGCCCCCCCACACCAATTTTCTTGGAATTTTTATGAAAAGTTTTATTTCTAGAGAGTATCTATGCCCTTTTTATGTCTTCTATCATTTTAAAAGAAAATTAGTTATGGAATAGGTTAAAACAAACAAGTTGTTTTGACCTAAGTCTTTATTGGATAGAGTTTGATACATCATCTTTTCTTATTTCTTTGAGGTATCAAACCATCTGATTTCTCTTTGATTTTTTTATGAGAAATAGAAAATTTATTTGCACATATTCTCTAGAGTCCACAAAAAAAAATAAAGAGTGGACACCCAAGAATTGGGTGCCCCAATCCTTGCTCAATTTGGACTCATCTTTCTAGGTATTTGACCTTGACAAGGACTCTTCTATTTAAAAAGAGTTAGGGCATGAGTTTTCTACATGTTTTGGACTTGAGAGAGAGGTTTAGGACATGAAAATCTTAGGTGCAAAGAAGATCTAGGCGTAGTGCTTCATTAAGATAGAAACCATTGTGTCCTGTTGAGAGAAAAAGAAGGAAGAAGAAAGGATTCTTCTCAAGGGTTTTTTCTTGATCCCTTCCTCCTCCTTTTGTGAGATTTTGAGTGGTGAATCTCTTCACAAATCTCTTTCTTCTTCTTCTGAATATTGGAGGGTCCAAGGATTGGAGAAGAAGGTTCTAGATCAGCCATCGAAGAAGGATCAGCACCGTACTAGCATGTTGTGCTAATTTCCTATCGTCGGACTTTAGATCTTAAATCAGAGCCTTATGTAGACATCCTATAGAGGCCAAACACGTGCGCAGCTCAGAGCGATGAACTCAATCTTTGATCAGTGACTTAAAGAATCTAACTTGCTAAGGTAAGGATGATGCGATCTCTCTTTTGATGTTAGATTAGATCTAGTATAATATTGCTTTGATGTTGATTTAATTAACATTATCATTTTTTATTTTTTAATTTTAGATTTAATAGCATGCTTAAATCATATGATAAGATCCTAAATTTAGATCTCTTTCATATATTATTAATAAATTAATATGATTAGTTCATCTCTTTTACTGCATGTTTTGAAAAAGTTTTAAAATCTGATCATGAAATCCTAAATCTATTTCCTTCAATTAGTATCAGAGCATAGGTTTCTTATCTTATAATTTTTATGCATGTGTTGATTATTTATTTAGATTAAATTTAATTTATAATCTGATATTTAAATCAAAAATTGAATCAAGGATCACACGAATTGATTTATAAGGTTATCCTGCTATAAGATTTACCCCTTATAGTATAAAGGTTATCCTAGTTCATATAGATCTAATGTAAATCATAAATTTATTAGATATGATGTAGATTAATTTATAATTTATTAGATTTAAAGTTATTTAAATCTTTTAAATAAATATTTTAGATTGTATGGATTGATTTTATAAGGTTGTCCTGCTGTAAGATTTACAGTATGAATGAAAAGGTTATCCTAGTACGTGCTGATCTAAAATCCTAACCATAAAATTTTAGATTAGATCTAAAAAATTTTATGATTTAATTAAAAGTATTTAAATCTAATTTTTATCATCATAAATATGTTAGATTTGATCTAAGATGATTTATGGTTGATTAGAATTAAAATAGTTTCAATTTTGAATTACATGAACATATTTAGATTAGATCTGAAGTAGTTTTATATTTATATTATTTGCATATTCATTATGAATCAAACATGCAACTGGTTAGTAGAACCATGTTGTAAAAATATTTTACAAACATGAAAATTATTTTCAAAATGCCGAACCCAACCCTCAATCCAAAACTTAATTAAGAATTAAGAGTTGTTTTGAATAGGATCTAGGATTGTAAACTAAAGATCCTAAGATACAAATCATAACATTTGGGATAATGAGTTAGTGGGAATTAAGTCCATTAATTAGGTTAGACATAAGGTTAGATTAAAGAATAGACTTAAATAGAGAATTGACTAAATCTAATCAATAGTTATTATAAATTAGGTCAAGGATTCTCTAAATCAGTTATAATAGTTGTAGTTGGTCAAGTCTATATCTTTAATGAGAACTAAGATCAAATTGATTCTTGGCTATGTAGTCTAGCACGAACTATTAGGTTGATCTAATCAAAACTAATTGATCAGTTGGTATCTAAGGTAAGTTTGGCAATCCAAATCAATGGTTTTTAATTGGCAGCCTGCTTATCTGGTCATTCTGATGGTGTCTAAGGCAAGATTTGGGAGACCCTCCCACCAATCTCGGTTACCTAGCCTTTTTAGTGAAATAATATTTTGATTAGATCACTTGATAATTCGAGTTGACCCATGTTAACTAGGTAATCAGTGTGACAAATTTAGGTGCTCCTAGACTAGCCTATCAATGGTCTCCCTTAATTGACTTGGTAAAGTCGATGGGAGGATCATGATTAGCCGATTTCTCTGACTCTCTTCTCTAAACCAAATTAATCAAATTCTCTAAAATTATTAGGTTCTTAAAATAAAATAGTTATGGTAATAACTATATCATAGCCTTCCATTAAGTGAGTGATAATAGATCCATTAGTTAGATAATCATTGGAGGCCCAAAGGCCTGGTGCTTATCAGCTAATGAAATTATCATTCATAATATAATTTCTTGGCCATGTCTTTCAGAATGATGGTTAGGTTGACCAACCAAAGTAGGGCTTAATCATTCATTTGTTAGATGGACCAAGCATGATCATGTTAATGGTTGGACCTAATCAGATCTTTTCAGTGGAGGCCAAAGCCTACTAATTAGAGACTGGGGCAAAATTAAAATATTAAAAATTTTTTAGAGAAATAATTGGTTATAAACCTATCCTTAGACATACAAGGGTTAATCAACCAAAGTTGGGCTTATGTACAGTCTATGTAGATTCAAGCACCTACTAAGAAATTAAGATAATTCATCGAATTGGAGGTAGAGGATACCAATTTGAATAAAATAGTGAGAGAAACTTTTGATTAAAGTTTAAATTTTTAGGTTTAATAAATAATTTACTAATTAGGTTTTGATTTTTCTTGGTGCAGATATGACCACTTTTCTTTCACTTCGATCAGTGTTAGACAATAACAAGCTAGTGGGACCCAACTTCGGTAATTGGTGCTGTAAGTTGAAGATTGTCCTAAAACATGAATGGATCTTGTACATCTTGATAGATCCAGCATCGAGGAGCTAGTTCCTAATGCATGTAGGTCAGTCAGAGACACTTATCAAAATTGGCTCAATGATTGAACTATGGTGCATTGTATTATGCTAGCGGCTATGATCGACGAGTTCAATCATAGGTTTGAGATAGCTCAGCCAAAAGATATGCTTCAAGTGTTCAATGAGTCTTTTGGCACACTCGATGATGTTGAGAGGCACAAGACTAGTTGTGCCATCTTCAATGCTAGGATGAGGGATGGAGCTTCGATCACTTATCATGTACTATACATGATCGAGTTGATGGAGCATTTGAGCAAGCTCGGCATTTTCTTGCATCAGTAGCCAGAAAAAGATGTAATTCTGAACTCGCTATCTAAGTCTTATCTCTCATTTCTTACTCATTATCGAATGACAAAGCCTGAAGTTAACTACCATGGGTTACTGTGGTTACTTCAAAACTTTGAGAAGGATCACCAGCTCTATAGAGTCAGTGAACTTAGTGAAAGGATCTTCTTCTAGTTCTCGATCCTTTAAGAAAGGAATGAAGAACAAGAAAAAGAAGTCCAAAAAGGTGCAAGTTCAGACTGAGATATCTGTATAGGGCTAGACCAAGAAGCAAAAGCTCGATAAGAGTCAAGTGTAGTGCTTCTTCTATAAGAAGCAAGGGCACTGGAAGAGGAACTATTCTCAGTACATTGCCTTCCTAGATCCAAACAGGTAGAGAAAGAAGCAAGATATTGCTGGGTAAGGTATTTATATGATAACTTCTTGCAATTTCTCTATTTGTGATATTACTGACTGAACATTAGATACTGATAGCCCTTACCAAATTTGTAATTCGCTGCAAGGGTTGTAGATCAATAGAAAATTCGAGCAAGACAAAAGGTTCCTAAATGTTGGAGATGGAAGATAAGTTTCAATTCTAGCATTAAAAATCTTAAAACTTGTATTTGAGTCTCATTCTATTGTTCTTAATGATTCTCACTTTTGTCCTAATTTTCTTTTGAATATCATTTCTATAAGCCTTTTGGCCAAAAAAATTTATGAGATTTCAATAAAAAAAGAATTATATAATATCATTTTGAATGGTATTACTATATTTTCTAGACATTTGAACAATGAGATATACATGATATCATAACCTATTAATATAGTCTACTCCACTAGCAAGCACTTTAGAATAGATAGTGTTGGTGCAGATTTTGGTTGATGCCAGATCGAGCTAGAGTGGAGAAGGATGAGGTTGCCACCGGTGACCTGCAAAATAAAGTTTCGTTTGGAGCCAGTGGGGGGTGGCTCCGATAGAACCCTCTGACGGTCAAGTTAGCTCTGGCCAACAGATATGGAGTGCTCAGTAGGAAGTTCGGTAGAATTTCAAGGAGGAGAGAAGAGTTTTTTTTAAACCTAGCCTAAGCGTATCTGGAGGGTCCTTTTTATAAGCGGAGCTTATTGTAACTGCCTTGATTAATGATTGTCGTAACTGTCCTGATCAATGTCGATCATTATTGACTTGATAAATGTCGATCGTTATTGACTTGATAAATGCCGATCATTATTGTCGTATAACCATTTAGTAGTGGAATTGCCGACAGGAATCCATCGATAGTCTATAAGAAGTTCGGCTTCCATAGAAGTTCGACCACTGAGAAGTTTGGCTACTGGAGGAGTCCACAAGAAGTCCGACTTCCGTAGAAGCTCAACCGTTGGAGGAGTCCGCAAGGAGTCCGACTTTCATAGAAGCCCTACCACTGGAAGAGTCCATAAGAAGTCCGACTTCTGTAGAAGCCCGACTGCTGGAGAGTTCGCAAGAAGTCCGACTTTCGTAGAAGCTCGACCGCTGGAGGAGTCCGTAAAGGAATTTTGACTTCCATAGAAGCCCGACCGCTGGTGGAGTCTGCAAGGAGTCTAACTTCCGTAGAAGCCCGACCGCTGGAGGGGTCCGCAAGGAGTCTGACTTTCATAGAAGATCGACCGCTAAAGAGCTCGGCTAAGGCTCATCTGTTGAAGCTTTTTCGTGACTACCGATTGCATTATCGGCTGGGCATCTGATTGGACTTCGATGGGAGCGGGGTTTATCCCCAACAACCTCGGTTGGAGATAAAATCTCCTTCGAACTTCAACTTTAATAGAATATACAATCTCCTTCAATCTCAGCTGAAGATAAGATCTCCTTCGAGTTTCAACCTCGACTGGAGATAAGATC
>QRFJ01004610.1:0-61061 GCA_006176705.1 Cocos nucifera
GTTTGGGGATATGTAATTCTACAAATTTAGGATCGTTGATAGTGCTGTCGTGCATAATAGCCCTCTTTTGCTCTCCGTAATAAGAAGCCATTGTTGGCATGATTTGAATGCTGCTCTACAAAATCAGGCAAAGTGGATGACATTTGATTATAACTAGGTTAAGTGATGGTCGCAATCCAAGAGGGGATTGCATATGTGTGAGAAATTGCTCGTCTGAAGTAACAGGGGGACTTAAGTGCTGGATGACCGTATTGAAAGGCTGTGTCCCTAGTTGTTTTCTAGTCTTTTTTTTTTTCCCTGTTTCTATATTTTCCGTATCGCAGAACATCCAAGGTTTTCTTTCATCCACTTGTAAACATTCTAAGGACATAATTATAATTTTGACTTATTAATAAAATTTGGATTATTCTTTCAATCACATCTATGTATTAAGTGTCTATGATTCATCCATTGGGTTCATAGATATGATAACACATATTATCAATAGTTGAGAATTTGAAATATGTGTTATCATAATTAACTCATAAACTGCTTCTAATCGTTGGATCATTATGAGGATGATGATCGATTTGAAAGATTGATGTATGATCACTTTCTTAGGATAGATGAATTATAAATCTATGGTGTGGAGACACTAGAATGAAAGTACAGATATTTATTGAGAATAAGGATACTAAGCATGATCAACTTTGAGCAGTCATAAGAAAGTCTACCTTCTCATCAATGACTTGCTCGATGCTGCAACTACGTGTCTAATTCTCTGACCTAAGGTGCATTGGTAGTTCACCTGAGGGTGTTATAATTTGACTATACCATATCTTGGTCTCTTAGTCATTAGAAATCCTGAGGTGTATGTTGGTAATAGCATGTTTATTGTTGAAATTGGATCGCACTAAGATAGGATCTATCAACCTCAGTAAAGGAGGTATAGTCCTATGTTGATCATAAGATCGAGTCCTAAAGCCCATGGCCATGGTAGTGTGAAATAATAGAAAGAAGTTTCTATTAGAATTTTATATTAGACTCAAATCGAATGATTCAATTGTATGATAGGTATAGGGTTTGACGAGTTAATCTTAATCTAGATCCTATCGAGACTCATGATAGAAGAATCCAATTATATGATAGCTGTACCGAGAGGTTCATATTCAGTTTTGATGGATTAGCACCATGTATTACTAGGTGTCACTGATGGATTATGGGATCAATTAGAATTATCTTGATGATCGATAATTCTAATTGGATGAATTAGAAGAGTTCTAATCCATCGAAAGGTATTTCAATGATGTCGATGATGGAGATCATGACATATCCCATGACTATATTGGATCATACAAATAAGTGTTTGAGTTTGGATGTCATTAATTGAACTCACATATTCTGATTGATTTAGATTTAATCCAATTAGATTCAAGAAAATCATGCTAGCACATGATTGGACCTAACTTCTCCTATAATGGATTTCTTGATTGGTTTGGACTTTGTCATATTAGATTTGGCTCATCTAGAAATTTTGTATGGATTTGTCCTAAACTGATTGGACCTTGTCTTAATCAGATAAGGCCTTGTCCTGATCTTTCTTGAAAGGAATTAAGACAAGGGGGCACTAAGAGATGGTGCCCCCCTTGACTTGGTCTTACATGCAAAGAAGTGCACACCCCCTTTTTCTCCTTTGGGGTGTGCGTTATCTGGGGAGAGAATAAGTGGGTGCACACCCCATCCTGGTGTGCATACGTTATGGATAAAGGTTGAAGTTGAGAAGGTTAGAGTTTGTTTCAATTTGAACTCTATTTGAATGAGTCAAATGAGTTCAAATGAATTCAAACTCTGAAGAGATAATCCCTAGCACATAAACCACTTTATTTGGATAATGTGGCACACCAAGGGGAAGGATTTTGTGCGATAAAGTGCCCAAAAATTTTGGAAAGGGGTGTAGCATAGTTTGTAGAGTCCTGCTTCTTAATTTTGATCCGGTCAAAGTCTAGAAGCTCTAGGACTCTACGTCTCCAATTTTGTTTAAATAAAAGACTAGGCCAAAGTGTTTGGCTATTCCACTCACCAATGGTAAAGTCCTGCTCCTTTTCATGCCTCCTCTCCCTCCTCTAGTTCCTCTCTCCCATGTCCAAAGTGTTGGGCTGATCAAATCTTTGAGTGTTAAGGTGCTATCCGCACAATTAGTGGATGAAGGAGATCCTGATCATATGTCGATCGGACTGCTACCAATGATCAGATCAAAGTCACAACAAGAAGATCCAGATTTGATTTTGAGAAATTAGATCGAGAAGGAGAAGAGCTCCAGATCTAACCTGAGTAGATATTGATTGAGGCCAAGCACGTGCATGGCTAGCAGCAAACCTTGGATCAGCTTTAGATCATCACAGCGAATAGATCATTTATTTGCAATAGGTGGTATTTTGAATACCTTATGCATGTTATTAATTTTAGATTTATGCTATAAGATCTGAAAACCTTTAGATTTGATTGGATTAGAGTAAAAATTTTAAAAATTCTATAGCTTTAAATCTAATCTGATCAGGCCGATTTAGTAGAACCCTTCATGGAATCCCCATCGACCATCACACTAGATTAGAAGAGAAGGATCGAAATCAACAAAGCCCTAGCAAGGTCGCAGCAAAATCTTCGGCTCTACATCAAAAAAATCAAGCAAGCAAAAGGTATTTAGTTGATTCCTTGGGTTGCCATATAGTTCCTATTGGTTCTTTAAGGGAATAGTGGTGAGTGATGGGTGGTGGGCAATGCAGCTGAGGAGATGGACTATATGAAGCTGGAGGAGATTTTGGTGGAGGAGACATGGGTGGAGGCACTTTCGAGAAAGCTTCAGAAGCCCTATGCCCAAAATCTGCGTAGGTTTGTGAAGAGGGAGGTTTGTGGGAGCGTGCTGATATATCCTCCTCTGTATCTTATATTTATTGCCCTCCACTCCACACCCTTTGATTGAGTGAAGGTGATGATCATTGGACAGGCATACTTCTTTCCTCCTCCCAAGTCTTTGCCTTGCACCATATCTCTTGGTTTATTTCAAGCAAGGAAGTTTTTTGCATTGTATATTAAGAAGAGAACAGAGTGCAGTGTGTATTACTTCGATTAGTAAAGGGACTGGATGTTAACATTGCTTTGCTTTGATGAAGGGATGGAGTTTTAGGGAGTATTGTTAATAATAAATATTAATAAAAAATATGCTTTCCATGAGGCATAACAAAAATCATTTGAGAAGCTAAGTTGGCAACACCACAATACTCTCCCATAGAGTATTGTTATATATATATATATGATGATGATGATGCCCATCGAAGGAGGTACCATGATAGGATTGTGCCTTAACTTATTTCTATTCTAAATGTTGACCTTTGATCTTGATCAAATCCAATCGTGGATAACACACCACACTACCCCTTATATGTCACCAATTCTTGATTGCACGCTATCCACCATGCATATGTGCTGGGATTTGCCCTAGTTCACTTGCACCCGGTGCATGCAATAATGTCTCTCCCTTCTCTAGGCTCCACTCATTATATATATAAAGAGAGAGAGAGAGAGAGAGCCGAGCTAGAATCAAGCGATCGAATTTGGATTTAGATCTGTTTAAGTCAAAACTCTATAATAGGAATCTTACATCAATAATCTAAGTCATTGAATATGATCTACTATCTCAAAACTATTTATATACAAAAAATTATATAATTTAAAGACCTCAATATTGGAAAATGTATCCTAAAGCCAATCATCTAAGTAGTAGATGATTGAAATTAGTATATAAATTATCTAATAATAATAGTTATTTAGCCGATTCATCATCAAAGTTTTATCTTTCTTAAATGAACTCCTAAATTATGATGAAGTCCTTAGAACCATAATCAATCGATAAAGAAGGATTTATCAGATGGTTCTTAAATTGTTCATGATCAAATGATAAGTTATTAACAAGGACGATAACTTATCAAGTGTAGGTTGCTGTATGCTATATGCGTTGGTTGTCCTCGTAATCAAGTGGTATGGAGATATTGGTATAGCATCTAGATGAGATGTAGGAGTATATCTGCACTGAACGTGACCAATGTAGCACTCTACTATTAAGAGTAGCTAGCAAAGGCCGATGGATATAAGTGTCCCTCCAACCTGAGATCACCACGATGACTTGCAAGCAACTCACTGTACTTTGGTGTCGGATTGTCTGTATTTCTAATATAGGTTTGGAAGGTTTCTTGATACAGTCAAATACTTGTGAAGTCGGTGTGCGAGTCAAGATGGGATTGACCACTCTTGATTAACTTTAGGAAGAGAATAACTTGCTATGTTTTAATTTAGCAAAATCTAGGCCTGGGTAATCCTCGTGAGGTATCACGAGATTTGCAAAAATTTGAGACATAATAGAGATGACTTGTGTGAGCATTTGATAGGGTACTCAAAGTCATATTGAGTATTATTGGTCAAAGGGATGAATTATATAGTAACCATAGGCCAGGGTTCTGAATGTTGCTTTGCATACATTCGATCTATCCGGACATCGAAAATTATTGCTAGATGGTAACTTTGATTGGTATAGAAAATAGTTTCTAAAATATTGGCTTAGGTTCAAACCTATGGGGTCACATACATTAGAGCTTATAACCTAATCAGATAGTTAATTGATGATTGAGAATCATTCTAAGGTCAATCCATCAATACGATTGGTGTTTGACCTAATGCAAGTATTGCAGGAGGATCGATTAGCAATTAGATTGCTAATTGACTTAATTTGATTGAGCAATCAGGCTGAGATTAAGTCTAATTAAATTAGATTTAATTAAAATTTATTTGGACTTAATTAGATTAAGTCTAGTTAGTTTATTGGATAAGCTAATTACAAGAAAGAATAATTTCTTGTTTGACTAGGACTTGGGTACACCTAATTGACTTAGAATTTAAATCAGACTTAAATCTTGATTTAATCTAATTTAATTGGGCTTCTAGTTGGACTAGAATTTAAATAGGATTTAAATTAGATTCAAACCTATTTTGACCTAGTCAAACAAGAGGAGTCCTAGTTGGATTGGGACTCTCTCTCTTTCTCTTGCACCTAAAAGCCCATGCCCACACCTTTTATTTTTGATGTTTTACATGAATTTCCATGCCTAAGAAAGAGTCTCCACACTCCAGTTCTCATTGGTTTAAGAATTTATTTTGACTTGGTCAAAACTAGAAAGTGGTTAGGATTAGTTTCCTATTTGATAGAGTCCCCTTTGACCAAAACTTCTTCCCTCATTCTTTTGGATTTTTTCCCCATGCCACCCAACCTTTTCTCCACTCTTCTCCCTAGGTTTTTGTGTGTTGGTTTTCTAGTTCTCACACCTAAAATCAAGGAAGGGGCATCCAAGAGTTGGACGCCCCATAGGAGTCCGTAAAAGACTAGGTTTGACCTAGTCATCCTTATATTATTGGGGTGCCTTCTATGAGATGGTTTGAGGATGTGATAAATTCCAAAAAAATTATGAAAAACTAGAGAAAAAGGAAGAAAAGGCATGGTGGTTTTAGGATACCAAGATTCTTGGATAAGAGCCTTCAATTAAGACATCAAAGGTTGATGTCTTGAAAAGACAAGGTAAGAGAAGATTGTCTTCTCTTTATTTTTCTTTTATGTATTTTTTTCTCTTATTTATTCTTTATGATTTTTATGTGATAAAAATTTGAGAGAGAGGAATAGGGCATGGGGATAAGTGCTCTAAGTTGTTAGGGCATGATGTTCTCTTTGGACATGATTTGATCATGTCCTGATGAGAGAAGAAGAAGAGAAGAACATCTTCTCTTAGAGTTTCTTTAAGAATCCATCTTCTTTAATTTTCATGAGAATTTTATATGAATAAAATGAAAAATCTTAGATCTAGAAATTTAGAAAAAATTCTAGTGGAGAAGGTCTCCTCTTATCCTAACGTAGAGATGTTTTTAGAACATCAATCGTTGATGTCTTGAAGGAGAAGATTTATCTTTTTTTAGAATTTATTTTTTCTTAATTTTATTTTTTAATTTATGAGAGATCCAAGCTTTGGATTCCTTCCTTATTTCTCCTCATATTTTTTATCTCTTGGAGTGTTTAAGAGATCCGAAGAACATGTATTTGATTAACCATCAGGAGGGATCCATGAGAAGCTAATACTTTGAGCGGATCTTCGTTCGACGAACCTTCGATCTATATTATAGGCTCGTGTGGATCACCTATAGAGGTTGGATGTGTGTGCAGCTCTAAAAGCAATAATAAAAATCAACTACAGAGTCTCGACCTGCATAAAAGTAAGAGATCTGATCTCTTGATGATCTAGATGTGATCTAGAATTAGATCTAGAATTATTTATGATCTAGGTATTGATATGATTAATACCACTTATAATTAATTTAATTTTAGATTTATATTTATATCATGACATATTATAGATTCTTGATGTAGAATTTTATAATCTGATTACATGCATATTGTAGATCAAATTGTTTAATCTATGTTTTTTGCTGCTTTAATTTTGAAAAAATTTTGAAATCTATGCATGAAATCTCGCATGTTTTTCTTCAGTGGTATCAGGGCATCTAAGTTCTTTTATAACATATTCATGTATGCTTAAGAATAAATCTAAAAATTAAAATTAATTAAAGATCGCACATATTGTAATAAGGTTGTCTTATTGTAAGGTTAACCCCTTACAATGAAAAGGTTGTCCTAGTATGTGCTGATCTGAACCTAAATCATGAATTATTTAAGTTAGATCTAAGAAAATTTATGATTTAATTTTTTAATTTAATTTTAAAATTAAATAGATATTAGATCTATTTTAGGTTATTTAGATTAGATCTAAATAATATCAGGATTGCACATACGGCCATAAGGTTGTCCTGCAGTAAGGTTTATCCTTTACAGTGGAAATGTTGTTCTAGTATGTGCTATCTGAGAAACCTAAATCATAAATATATTAGATGAGATTTAAAGTAATTTATGATTTATTTTTAGATTTTAAATCTAATTTTAAATAGTTTATGATCTGATCTATATGATGTATTTTATGTTTAGATCTAGATCCTCTTATTGCATTTGTTGATATGTAATTTTTATTTTGAATCTAGAATGTATATGCATGACATATTTATTTTGTAGAATTTAAATTGAGAACTTACTTTCTACAAAACCCTAGATTCAAAACTCTAGGACATGATCGAAACATTAAAATAAATCAGATCTAAAACCATCATTTGAATTTGATTCAAAGTAAAGTATTTACAATTTGAAAATATTTTAAATGATCAAATCAAAATTTAGTTTTGAGGTTCCATAAATCTAAAACTCATGAGCTTGAACTTAATTGAGAATTAAGTGGTTGTTTAGGATCTAGATTTGTGATTTGAAGATCCTAATATAATTTTATAAAACATGGGTTAATGGATAATGGGTTAGCTTTGATCAGGTCCTTAACTGGATTAGACCTAGGATTAGATTAAATATGAACTTAGTTAAGAAATTGATCAAACCTAATTAATAGTTAATTAGGATTAGATCATTTCTTTAGATCAATTCAATAGTTGTAGTTGATCAAAGTCCATACATCTAACAAATGGATACTGATCGTGGCTCAGTAGTCGAGCCCGAGTCTTTAGGCAAACCAAATCAAAACTAATAAATTAATTGATGTCTAAGGTAAGTTTGAGATTCTAGACTAGTGGTTTTTAATTGGCAGCCCGCTTACCTAACTATTTTTGATGATGTCTAAGGCAAGCCTTGGCAGACCCTTCCACCGATCTTACTTACCTGGCCATTATGGTTAATCAGATTTTGATTAGATTGCTCATTGATTCGAGCTAGCTCATGTCACATAGGTAAATCAGTGAGACTAATTTTGATCAGTAAGACTGATATAGGTGCCCATGGACTAAAATTGATCCTAGTTCTCATCAATAACTTGAGAAGTTAGTGGGAGGACTTGACTTGGTGAAGTCATTGGGAGCAATTTGGTCCATGTCTTTTCTATCCTTAAATCACAAATAATTTAAATCCTCTAAAATTATTAGGTCCTAAAAATGATGAAGTTATGGAGATAACCGAGTCATAGCATCCCATTAAGATGTTTGATAATGAGTCCATTAACTCAATAATCATTGGAGGCTCATAGGCCTGGTGCTTGTTAACTAATGAAATTATCATTCACCACATGACAACTTGGATGTATCTCTCTAATGGTGGTTAGATTGACCAACCATAGTTAGACTTAATCATTCATTAGTTAGATGCACCAAGTATGCTCATGTTAATGGTTGGACTTAACCGAATCCTTACAGTTGAGGCTCTAGCCTACTGATTAGGTTTCTGGGGCAAAATTAAATTACTAAAAATTATTTAGAGAAATAATTGGTTATGAACCTATCCTTAGACGTACATGGGTTGACCAACCATAGTTAGGCTTATGTGCAGTCTATGTAGATTCTAGTATCCACTAAGGAATTAGATAATTTCTCGAATTGGAGGTAGAGGCTATCAGTTCGAATAAAATAGTGGAAAAATCTTTAGACTAAAGTCCAAGTCTTTAGGCTTAATATAATTCATATACTTGGGTCATTATTCTCTATTCTCAACTTCGATAATTAGTATCGAAAGTTAAATTTGGTTCAATAGTATGAATGGATTCGTATTGAAACTTCAAAGTCTAGTCAAAATAATTAGTCTAAGGTTAACCCAAATCAGGCATAGTGCTTCTAATGTTAGAAGCAGGGTCATAGGAAGAAGAATTGTCTTGTTTTCCTTGACCATAACAGGATAAACAAGAGAAAGAAGCAAGAGTTGCTCATTAAGAATGTTATATGAAAACATCTTAAAATTTTTCTGTATATAATTTTGCTACCTGGGTTTTAGATATCGGTAGTCTTATACAATTTGTTGCAAAGACTATAAGTAAGTGGGATATTTAAAAATGGTGAAAAATACCTAAACATTTGGGATGGAAGTCTTGTTCCAATCCTAGCTTTAGAAATTGTCAAGCTTATTTTCAATAGATGTCGTTTTGAGTGATTGTCACTATTGTTCATTATTTATAATAAATGTGATCTTTGTTAGCCTTTTGATAAGAGATGATTATCAATTATCAATTATTGGTGCAAAATCTAGTTGACATCGAAATTAGTGCTGGAGTCAGAGAGAATGAGGTCATCGTCAGCGATCTGTAAATCCTGTTGGTGCAATATCTGGTTGACACTGAAATCGATTCTATAGTCAAAGAGGATGAGGTCATCGTCGATGACCTGCAAAATAAGTCTCACCCAGAGTCTGGGGTGGTAGATCCGGCAAGACCCTTCGATGATCAAGTCAGCTCTTTCGATCAATAGAAATGGAGTGTTCAGAGAGATTTTAGTAGAGTTTGTAGAAAGAGATCAAGAGCTTCGGAAAGAAAGCATATCTAGAGGATCTCTTATATAGGCGGAGCTTGTAACAAACTGATAGTGATAGCCATAACTGCTTGATAGTGGATTATTCAGGATCACATAGAGTTTGTTATGGAGGATAGTGTCTGTTGTTGTAACGTGCCAACTGGAGTTTGGATGGAACGACTGTAGGCGATGGAACGTCCCTCACTGATATTATTCTAGAGGAGCTTGGAGGTTCTCGAGATCAGCTGTGCGTGGATCGTTACTCGCCATATTGAGAGTCCATGCTGAGATCCTTTTAGGTAGCTGGAAGGAGTTCAATGGAAGGAGAAGTTCAAGAGGAGTTCGACTAGTGGAGAAGTTCGGCTGAAGAAGAAGTTTGGAAGGAGTTTGACTGGTGGAGAAGTTTGACTGAAGGAGAAGTCCGAAAGAAGTTCGACTGGTGGAGAAGTCTATCTGAAGAAATTCAACTAGTGGAGAAATCTGGAAGGAGTTCAACTGGTACGGTAGTCTGGCTGAAGGAGAAGTCCAGAAGGAGTTTGACTGATGGAGAAGTCTATTTGAAGGAATTCGACTGATAAAAAAGTCCAGAAGGAGTTTAACTGGTGCGGTAGTCTGGCTAAAGGAGAAGTTCGGCACTCTCAACAAAGCATGGAAGTTCGTTTGGAGGAAGTTTTACCAAAAGAGGGCTGACTGCCTGGGGTGGAGCTTGGCTACCCCTACTATTCATGCTCATCTAGGCGAAGTTTGGAGGGATCTTGCAAATTTTGGTCGAGGTTCAATCTTGGTTGTCGCTATCAGATGGGTTCATTCAGCGATCAGATATCTGGCCAAACTTCGACAGAAGCGGGTTTACCCCCAATAATAGTCCCCCCACTTTTAAGTTCAAAATTTGAAGAAAGTATAGATGTGGCTATCAAAATTTTTTTTAGCTTTCCGTGTTCGTCAGGATGAGACGTTTTGGCATTTACTGCACTAGCATCGAAGCTCTTTAAATTTGAAGAGAGTTTGAGAAGACAGTCCTTTGGCTTTCCTGCTGCAACACTGCTGCAGGCATGGTGCAATTAAGGATTTGCTCGTAGCCACAACTCTACCATGATGAGTGGAACATGTAGCACTCGTAGTCCAATCGAACGAGATCTGCCATCATAACCATCTCGAGCTCCCCTTGGCTATTTAAGGCTCTCTCACCTCCAAAATCCATTCTTTCTTGAGTCTTCTTCTTCCTTCGGCACCTGCTCTTCTTCCATCCAAGATTTTCAATTCCTCCCTTCATCCTCCTTGGTTCTAGGCATTCCTCCATTTGATTTTCATCGCATCCATCATCCCTTTGTCCTTCTCAAACAACTTAAGTCAGCCTCCTAATGCCTATTTTCAATTATTCTAGCATCTTTTTTACTTCTTGCTCTTTTGGTTTCTTCATACAAGCTTTTGTATTCGGCTTTTTTTTCCTACCTTCTTGAGGATTTTTCAGAGGTTCACTTTGATCTGGATGTCTTCTGAAACTTTTCAATCTATCCGTTCTTGGAGCTCGTCCGGATTGGCCTTCCTAGTCCTGCCCCCTGACCAAGGTTGAGCTTAAGAACATGTCCCATCAGCCTTTCATTCCAGACACCATCCCTTCTATCCTTACTTCGAACGACCTCTTCCTAATTAGGATACAGTATGGCATCCCACCAAAGTATGATCTTGAGATCCTCAGATCAGATGACCGTGCTAGTTCGCCTCCAGTCAGTCAATTTTGTTTGTATCTAGAAACCTTGCATGCCGGGCTTCGACATCCACCTCCTCCATTTATAGTCACCATATTTCACTTTTTGAACATCTTCTTTGCCTCCGCAGTACCAAACTTCTTTCGAATCATAATCAACTTTCTTTTCCTCTATCGCCCAGCCAAAGTTTGGCCGACTATCTCATTCTTCCAAAATTTTTATACTTTTAAGCACCATCCTTCCACAAAGAACTGATGGTACTTCTCCCCTCAGTTCGGTAAGAAGAGGTTGCTGAAAGATGCTCTTTCTTTCATTCATAACTAGAAGGAGAAGTACTTCTTCGTCCAATGCCCAACCTTGCTGCTTGACCTTCCTCCTTGGGGCTTCCTTAGGAAATTCGTTCGTCGAGCTCCTAGCTTGGATGGAGCCAATATTGAGTCTTCTAACAGGCTCAAGGCTATTGAGCTCTCGATCTTTTCGAGCTTTTGAGGGAATAGACCTTGTTCAATCTTGGTCTAAGCCCTCTTGATCCTACTGGTATTAAGTGCGTTTGTATATATATATATATATGAATTCTCATGAGATTTTATATGTACCTTACCTGACTATAAATTTTTCTTTGTTATAGAGATGGATGCTGATGTCGTAGAAAGGATCACTAAGGGCCTTTATGCCCAGAAGAAGAAAAAGGGGAAGGCCCTGAGTGAGAGTTCGAAGTGGGTGAAGGTCGGCGCCTCCGACCCTGTAGCTCCTACCACTACTGATGCCGCCGCTGAGGTCTGCCCAAGAGATGAGGTCGTCCCGACCATCCCGACCCTGAGTGAGAGTTCGAAGCGGGTGAAGGTCGGCACCTCCGACCCTACAGCTCCTACCACCACTGATGTCGCCCCTGAGGTCTGCCCAAGAGATGAGGTCATCCCAACAGTCCCGACCGCCCGTGTTGACACTGTCAAAGGGGGATCTCTTCCTTTTGAGTTTCAGAATCTTCCCTCTGGGGATTGCGCATCGAAATCCTTTGCTAACAAGGAGAAGGAGAAGAAGAAGAAAAAGTCAGTAGTTGTGAAGGTAGCCCACAAGGGCCATCCGGGTGAGCCTAGCAGCAGCGGCAGTGATGATCAGGGGTGGACCCCTTTGACAATCCAGGGATTATCTGGGATTTAAATGACAAGTTCTCCCTGCTAGAAGTGGTGGACCTTCTAGTCAATCTTGATCAGACGAAGTTCGTCTGGGACTTCCTTGGGACTTTTCTAAAGGTAATTGTCTTATCGCATTCCTTTTTCATTTTTCTTCCTTCTTTTCTTTACCTTACTGTGACTTGTCCATAGCAGTCAGGCCACCACATACTTGCCCACCTCAAGAGGATGGATCACCAGGAGGTAGAGGTGCTGAAGGTCCAGGAGGATTTTCAAGCCAAGATCAATCACCTACAGGGAAGGGCTACCGAGGTTGAGTGCTTCACAGTGAAAAATAAGAGCCTTCACAGCATGCTTCAGAAGGAGGAGTTCATCTCAGCCGAACTCAGGGCAATGCTTGCTTTGGAGGAGGAAGAGATGAAGGAGGCCAAGATAAAGGTCGCCGAGCCAGAGGCCTAGATGGTGAAGTCCATTTCAGAGGCAGCAGCCCAAGCCATGGAGGAGTTCAAGACCTCCTCTGAAATAAAGGATCTGAATATCGCCTTCAACCAGAAGGCATTCATCAAGGATTTTGAGGTCTAAGATGGTAGGGTGGCCCGAAGATTCTCTGAATTTGACCTCGGGTTCCTGAAGGAAGAGGAGAAGCCCTGAGAAGGAGCCAGTCCATCCAGCATTATGGCTGATCTTTCCCCTACCGAGCTTGCCATTGGTCTGTCAGAGCTTGTTGCGGAGATGCCCGAGCCCGCTCAGGAGCTAGAAGCAGTTGAGAGCACCCCGACTTCGTTTGCCTCAGCTCCCCTCGAGATTGAGAACCTCAAGTGATTGTACTTGGAAGTTTGTAGTTAAATGAAAGTGAATTTACTTTTGTCTATACTTTTCTTTATATTTGCATTGTGCTATGCGTTAACCAAAATTCCTCCAATAATCAGAGCCATAACCTACCATCTTTGGTCGATGTTGATCCCTTACCTCAGGGAGTTCCACCAAAGTTCTTAATAAAAAGCTTGAAGAAAGAAGTCCACCATTTGAAGAAGAAGTTGAAGAGGATGGAGGATGACCTTCAGGCTTCTCAAAAAAATGCTTCAGAGGTAACCAAAGAGGTCACTCACCTCCAAAATTTACACATGAAGGACTCTACAGACTTCAGCATCTAAAAGTGCATTTTTGAGAGAGAGCTTGCTGAACTTAAGAAAAATGCCAGCTGGAAGTCTTGGGTGTTAACGACGAAGATCAGCTCCCTCAAAATCAAGCTTAAAGCGGCAAAGGAGAAGATCCAATTGCTGGGAGTTCACCATGGTCCTCTGATAAAGCGTGAGATGAGTGGGACTGGTCGGAGAAGTTCTCCGTACTTCAAAAATAGTTGCACGATGCTGAGCTCATCTACAATACCTATCGATTAGGTTGTAGTGAGAGGAATCTAAACTCGAGCAAAAGCTTCGTGCTGCTAATGGCAAAATAGCTCGGCTCTAGAAATAGCTGAATGACAGCTACCAAGCTAGCATAAGGAAGGAGTCAAAGGAGATTGCCTCTTTGAGGGAGATTATCGATGAGCTTTCAGAGTCAGTCAGGGCAGAAAAGGCCGAGGTGCAACAGCTGAAGCTCCAGCTGACCAGTGAGTAGCAAGCTGTTAAGGATGTGGAGGCCGAGTCTGAAGTCTTGAGGAAGCAACGGTGAGAGCTTGAAGGCAAGTTTCAATATGTCAATAGGATGTACATAGATGGTTTACTAAAAAAGAAAGAGCTTGAGGAAGAGATCTTAAGGTTGAAGCAGGCCTTGGTGATGCTGGGGCCGACAGCCCAAAATCTGAGGAGTTCGATCCCTCTTAAGGCTTCGGCCTCTCTTCTTCTTCTTTCTTTTCATGTAATCAATCTTGTCGATCTTTATTTTACTTGTAATGAACTTATATTTATAATAAGATGGTATCTTTTTTCATCATTATTCATCTTACATAAACTCAATGCTTGCTTGTGTCTTTATTTTCCCCTCTTTGTCTTTCTTCTGTGTTGTCTTCCGATAAAGTAGTTGTTGTGGATACCTATCCAAGGTTCTTTTTGTAGATCTGGGTGCAATTTTTCTTCTTGCATCTCATACAGCTGGGTAGTCGTAGGAGAAATGCATGTGGGGATTGGTGATAGGGTTTCTTTCTTCTCTTTGCTTTAGGTTGAGGGTTCGCTTGGGACCACTGGATGGACCGCCCTTTTTTCCTCGGCTTAGGTTAGCAAGGTTCTCGGATTTACTTGCATTAGGATAAGGTTCTCCCTCTATTCCTAACGTGGCTGTAGGGACACGTTAGGGCTGTTATCAGAGCCTCCCCCCTTATCTCATCTTAGGTCAATGAGGTCTTCTACTTTGCTTATGTTAGAATGAGGTTCTCCTCCTATTCTTGGTACGATCGTAGGGGCACATAAGGATCATTATTAGGGCCTCTCTCCTCATCTCATCTTAAATCTATGAGGTCTTCTACTTTGCTCATATTAGGATGAGGTCCTCCTCCTATTTCTAACATGGCTGTAGGAGCACATTAGAACCGTTGTCAGGGCCTCTCTCCTCATCTCATCTTAAGTTAATGAGGCCTTCAACTTTGCTCATGTTAGGACAAGGTCCTCCTTCTATTCCTAACATGACTGTAGGGGCACATTAGGACCGTTGTCAGGGTCTCTTTTCTCATCTCATCTTAAGTCAATGAGGTGTTCGACTTTGCTCATGTTAGGATGAGGTCCTCCTTCTATTCCTAACATGGCTGTAGGGGCACATTAGGACCATTGTCAAGGCCTCTCCCCTAATCTCATCTTAAGTCAACAAGAATTTCGACCTTGCTTATGTTAGGATGAGGTCCTCCTCCTATTCCTAACATGGCTATAGGGGCACATTAGAGCGGTTGTTAGTGCCTCTTCCGTTATCTCATCTTAAGTCAATGAGACCTTTGACTTTACTCATGTTAGGACAAGGTTCTCCTCCTGTTCCTAACATGGCTGTAGGAGCACATTAGGTCTATTGTCAGAGCCTCCTCCCTCATCTCATCTTAAATCAATGAGGCCTTCGACCTTGTTCATGTTAGGATGAGTTCCTCCTCCTACCAAAGTCCTCCAGAGATGGTGTTGATGATGTCGAGGGATGGCTGATCTTTCTGCTGCTCCTCCCTCCTTGGCGGTTCTAGTAGCATGGATAACCTCGGTCGATCCTCCCTTCCTTCAGATTGATGTCATAGAAATAAGCTAAGTCAGCCTTGCTTGATAAGCTCTTTGATCTTGTCCTGGAGCTGGATGCATTCTTCAGTATCATGACCGTCGTCACGATGGTAGAGGTAGTATTTGTTAGGATTGTGCTTGCCAGGATGAGTGCACATCTTTCTTGGCCTTGGCAGTTGCTTCTTGATTTCTATTAGCACCTGGGTCTTCAGAGCATTGAGGAGAGCATAGTTGTGGAACCTTCTGAGTGGGGAGCCCTACCGTGCCCTTCTATCTGGACTTCTTTGCATTCGAGTCCGAGGAGGAGTTTGGACTTGCTTGTGCTCAGGAGGAGTTCGAGAACATGGCTGAGCTTCACTCGGCCTTTCTTCAGTAGCTGGCTTACTTGATTCATCCGCTCGCTGCACTCCAGTGGCTTCACTATGCTTGGCCTTAAAGGCCTCTTTTGCTCGGGCATACCCTTTAGCTCGAGCCAACATATCAGCAAAATTCCTAAGGTACTTCTTCTTCAAGGAAAATAGCAAATCATTCTTTTGAAGGCCTTTCTTAAGTGCGGCCATGGCAACCGACTAGTCTAGATTTTGGACCTCCAATGCAGCAATGTTGAAATGATGGATATAAGCTCAGATGGTTTTCCCTTCCTGCTGCTTGATGTTGATGAGAGAGTCCGAGCCTCGCCTTGGACGTCGGCTACTGACAAAGTGAGTTGCAAATTGGTGGCTCATTTGGTTGAAGAAAAAAATCATACCTAGCTTCAGCACCAAGTACCAATTTCTCACTACTCTCTTCAAAGTAGAAGAAAAAGCTCAGCATAAAATGGCATCCGATGTTCCATGGAGCAGTATCACAGTTCGAAAAGCCTCTAGATGGTCAATCGGATCAGTGGTCCCATCATAGTTCTCGAACTGAGAGAGCTTAAAGTTTGATGGGATGGATTCCTGCATGATTCTCTAGGAGAAAGGAGGGTCAGTATAGATGTTATCGTGGTTACCTAGGGCAGCAAGGTGGAGCTCCTCAATCCATTGATCCATTTCTTGGAGTTTTCGATCGAGGGCCTGATCTTGATCGTGGGTCTCAGAGAATTTCCGACTATAGACGGGAAAGATTTCTTCTGGTGAAGAGTCATGATCAGAATAGGAGCTCTCCGCTCTCTTCTTCCCCTTTTCGCAGGTCACTAGCCGACTTGCCCAAGTCGGTCATCCTCAGACTGGGTCCTAGGGTTCCTGAGAAGCCTGCTCAGGTTGAATTGATGCTAGAGGTTGCTGCTACTGCATGGCCTATACTACGTTAATGAGGTCGCGAACTTGTTGGACCTGTAGGTTGAACTGCTCTGCATCCACCATTGCAGTCGGTGGAGCTTGAGATGTAGGAGATGAAATAGGGGTGGGTAGATTTGGATGAGATCTGATTGCGGAGGTGGTTGACCACTGGGTTGAAGCCTTCTTGGGAGGCATCTTTGCTGGGAAGAAAACTCTGAATTAGAAGAAAAAATCTCTACTGGACACTCCTTTAAGAACAAGAAAAGCTTAAGAATGAGAAGGTTTAGAATGCCCTCCTTCTAGCGCCAATCCTGTTGGTGTGAAATCTGGTTGATGCCAGAATCGATACTGGAGTCAGAGAGGATGAGGTCATCATTGGCGACCTACGAAACAAGTCTCACCCGAAGTCTGGGGTGGTGGTGGCTCTAGCAAGATCCTCCGACGATCAAGTCAGCTCTTTCAACCAACAGAAATGAAGTGCTTAAAGAGATTTTAGTAGAGATTTTTGAAAAAGATCAGGAGCTTTGGGAAGAAAGCATATCTAGAGGGTCTCTTATATAGGCAGAGTCTATAATAAACTGATAGTGACAGCCGTAACCATCTGGTAGTGGGCCATTCAGGATCACGTAGAGTTTGTTACAGAGGATAGTGTTTGTTGTCATAACGTGCCAGCTAGAGTTTGGATGGGATGGCTGTAGCTGATGGAGCATCCCTCACTGATGTTGTTCTAGAGGAGCTCGGAGGTTCTTGAGATCAGCTGTGCATGGATCGTTACTCGCCATATTGAGAGTCGATGCTGAGATCCATCTGGGTAGCCAAAAGAAGTTCAAAAGGAGTTCGATCGAAGGAGAAATCTAGGAGAAGTCGACTGATGGAGAAGTTCAACTAAAAAAAAATTTTGGAAGGAGTTCGACTGGTAGAGAAGTCCGGAAGAAATTCGACTGTTGGAGAAGTCCATCTAAAAGAACTCGACTAGTGGAGAAGTCTGAAAGGAGTTCGACTGGTGTGGTAGTTTGGCTGAAGGAGAAATCTGGAAGGAGTTTGATTGGTGAAGAAGTCTGTTTGAAGAAATTTGACTAGTAGAGAAGTCCGAAAGAAGTTCGACTGGTATGGTAGTCTAGCTGAAGGAGAAGTTCGACACTCTCAACAGAGCTTGGAAGTTCGTCTGGACGAAGTTCTACCAAAAGATGGCTGACTGTTTGGGATGGAGGAGCTCAGCCACCCCTACTATTCAAGCTCATCTGGGCGAAGTCCAGAGGGATCTTGCAAATTCGATCCAGGCTCAATCTTGGTTGTTGCTATCGGACGGGTGAAGGTTCTTGATCTAGGATTTTACAGGTAGATCTTGAAACTTTTTCAATACCTTATAGCAAAAGACTTAAATAAATTAAATATTTATTTAAATAAATATATAAATACCTAGATCTCAAATCTATTATATGATCAAGGTATGATATTAAATCAAAAATTAAAATCAAATAAGAAAGAAAAGGCTGATCAAATCAACCTAGATCTACACTACATCAAATGCAGGTATGAAGTTTATAGATCATATCTATTACCTGAGTAAGTTAGATGTTCTAACTTGTTGATCCAGACTTAAGAATGAAGTCATGAGCTGCGCACACGTCTGACCTCTAGGAGTCGTCTACATAAGCCTACGATCTCTGATCTGAGGTTCGATGCAGGAAATCAGCACAGCATGCTAGTACTGTGCTGATCCTTCTTCGACGGTCGATCCGATGCTCCCTTCTTCAAAATTTGGATTCTCCAAAATATGAGAAGAAAAATGAGAGTTTATTAATCTGAAACTCTCTTAGAAAAAACTCAGAAAAAAAGAGGAGAGATTGAAAATAAAATAACCCTAGAAGATGACCCTCATCTTCTTCTCTTTTCTCTCACCTAGACACCTAGTTTGGTGCCTATGGAACCCCCACACCCAAGGACCCTCTTCCTTTAATTTTTGCACACCCCAAAACTCTCCTAAAGCTCTATATTTCATGAAAAAATTAAAATAAAATTCATCCAATAAATAAAGAAAAAGAAGAGTCCAAGTTAGATCAAAATCCTAGACTAGGAATGTCCAAACATGAGAAGTTGTTAGGGCGCCCAACTCTTGGGCACCTCCTCCACAATTATTAGCATGGACCAGTAAGGAAGGGTGCATAAAAAAGAAGATTATTTTCATGGAATAAGAGAAGAATTAATTAAAAGAGAGGGTGGCACTCAAGGGAAGGTGTTTTGGTCAATAAGGATTCTATCTCATAGAATCCTAAGCAAAACTAACTCCTCTTTTGACTTAGTCTTCCAACAAATTGTCTTATGAGAAAAGGAGGAGAGAAAGAGGGCATGAGAAGCCATAGGAGTGGAGAATTTTCATGTAAGAAACAAAACAAAAAGGGCATGGAGAGTGAGGATTAAGTGGCGTAAGTGATAGGGAGTCCTAGTCACACTAGGACTCCTATTTTGACTTGATCAAACAAGATCTTTTAACTAAATAAAGTCAAGATTAAACCAACCCAATTAAATAAGATCCTAACCCATTTAAGGACTTAATTAAATTAAATTAAATCATATTTAATCTTAATTTATTTTTTAATTAAATTAGAAAATTGGGTTAATTCGAGTCCTAGTTAGACTTGGACTAGTTCTTCCTTGCACTTGGCTTATCCAATAAACCAATTGAACTTAATTCAATCAAGCTCAAACTAAATCTAATTAAATTATATTTAATTAAACTTAATCTTAGCCTATTGACTTAATTAAATTAAGCTAATTAGTAATTCAATTGCTAATCGATCCTTCTATAATACTTGCTCTAGGTTAAACATCAATCGTATTGATTGTTTAACCCTAGAACGATTCTTAATCATTGATCAACCATCCGATCAGATCGTAAGCTTTAATGTGTGTGACCTTATAGGTCCAAATCTAAATCAGTAGTACAAAAATAAATTTCGATATCAATCGAAGTGACCATCTAGCAATGATACCCGATGGTTGGATAGATTGAAGGTGTAGAACACCATCCTTAGAACCCATGCAGATATAGTATCCATATAATTCATCCCCTTGACCATAATACTCGTAGGATACCTCAAAGTTCAACTATCAACTCGGATCAGGTTGTCCATATTGTATTTTAAAATATCAAATCCATCTAATGGATTACCCTGGCCAAGATTTTACTATATTGAAATACAGTGTTACATTCTTCTCCAACTCTTGGAGTGGTCAATTCCATCTTGATCACACTCCGACTTTGCAAGTACTTGACTATGCCCAAAAGCCTTCTGTTGCTGAATTAAAAATTAAGTTAGTCCGATACCAAAGCATAGTGAGTTGCTTGTAAGTCACTAAAGTGATCTCAGGTCTAAGGGATACTTATACCTATATTCCATCAGAGACACTCTCAATAGTAGAATGCTCTGAAGTTGGTCACGTTCAATGATGATGTACCCATACATCTCACCTATATGCCATACCAGTGTCTTCACACTCCTTGGTTAAGAGGATAAGCAACCTATATGGCATATAGCAACTTATGCTCGACAGATGCTGTTGTCCTAATTAACAGCCTATCATTTGATTATGAACAAATTTAAGGACTAATCGATAAATTCTCTCTTTATCAAAACTAAATAGTCCTAAGAATTTTATCACAATAATGGAGTTCATTAGAAAATATAAACTTATGGTGAAAAAGATACCAAAATATTTTTATTAATTAATAAATTAATTATAATTATAAAATAGCTCAACCATTAATAGGCTGATGATTGGCTTTGGAACATAATTTCTAACAATGGGATAATTCAGCGATCAGATAGTTAGCCAAACTTCAGCATGAGCGGGTTTACCCCCAACATCAATAAAGAAGATTATTGTAATATTATTATGAATAATATTACAATAATACATGGATAATAAAGAAATGATATTTAATATTTATATAGTCTATTAAGTGTAATGTACACACCCAAGTTAGATTATGTCATGGATATCTATCTTTGGCATTATAGGCTTAGTCATTTTGATAAAAATAGGATAAACGGGTTAGCTTGAGAGAAAAATTTTGATATTAATGATTGTAAATCATTGATAGCCTGTGAATCTTATCTTTTTGAAAAGATGACAAATTCACCTTTTACTGAAAAAGATGAAGGAGCCGATAAAGTTCTAAGTCTTATACATAGTGATATATGTGGACTTATGAACTTAAGTGCCAAAGAAAGATATTAGTATTTCATTACAAATGATCTATCTGGGCATGGGTGCATCTAGCCTGAATCATTTGAAATATTCAAATGATTCAATAATCAAATAGGAAAAGAAACTAGATAAGGTATTAAAACTCTTCGATTAGATCGAGGAGGCGAATACTTATCCAGTAAGTTTGTGATATATCTAGGAGAGAATAGGATTCTCTCTCAGTGGATTTCTTTTCAGAATATAGTGTATCTAAAAGAAAAAATTGAACTTCGTTACATATGGTTCAATCCATGATAGGGTTTGCTAGTTTGCCTGTTTCAGGGTTATGCTTACCGACTACTTGTTTAAATTTGAAAATGTTCTAAGTAAATCTATCGCAAAGAGTCCATATGGGATATGGATCAAGCATCGACCTAGACTCTTTCACCTTTGGGTTTGGAGTTGATAGGTCTATGTCAAAAATTTGCACATAGATAAACTTGAATCCTGGTCTAATAAGTGTTTAAGGATTATTAATTGTACTATGCTAAAGAACATGAGATGATCTTCAACAGTAAGGCATTTCTTTTGGAAAGGAGTTCCTTAGAGAAGGAATTGATGCCTATCAAGTTAAACTCAAAGAATTTTGACTAGTAGAAAAGAATCGACGTAATCTAGTAAATCTATAGAATCAGATTTGATCAGATCAAACCCAAAGTCGATTAAAGTATCACATTTAAGGAGATCCGGTAGAGTATTGTGTTAGCCAAATAGATACTTTAGTATCTAGGTCTAGGATGGCAATCTTGTTGAGCTCGATGAGAACAACAAGGATCCGATCACCTATAGTGATATAATGTAGTGGTCTAACTCTGAGAAGTAGCTTGGAGCCACATGATCTAAATTGAAGTCCATAGAAATCAATAGTGTATGGACACTAGTTGATTCATCTGAAGGGATAAAATCTATTGGGTGTGAATGGATTTTCAAAAGGATCAGAGTAGCGCAGATGGGAAGGTAAAGACTTGTAGAGCCCGTTTGGCTATTACCTCAGAATTTGAATATACATTTTGAATGTATGTCTTTGTTATGAACAAAGATAAATCCTACATTTATAATTGGGCAAAATGTTCTGTAGTGTTATTCCTTATGTTGTTTGAGGATGAAATTCTCTTAATCAGGAATGGCATTCTAGCATTGCAAGAAATAAAGATTTAACTATCATCTTATTTCTTCATGTACGAGACCAGACATGGTATACTCACTAGAGGTAGTGAGCAGATACCAGTCTGATCCAAGTGAGAGCTACTGAAAGATTGTATAGACAATCCTTAAGTATTTTGAAAACACTAAGGTTTAGTGACTTAAATATGAAAGTACTGACTTAAAACATGTGGATGTTTTAATTTCAGTCAAAATAAGATGACAACAAGAGAATGTCGGGTCATACCCTAATTGTAGGAGCAATTTGCTGGAAAGGATCCAAGTAATATACTTTGGCCTATTTAGTTAGTGATGTAGAGTACATCATGACATATGATGCTGTCATGTAAGCTGTGTAGTTGCTGAGGTTCATTAGCTGGTTGGAAGTGGCACCCTCCACCAATGGTCCAATCCTATCATAGCATTAGAGCCATAGCTTAGGCTAAAGAATCTAAGGACTAGCATATTCTACATCACTTTCATCTTAGATATTAGATCTGGGTGACGTCGATTTTTAGAAGATTGATGTAAAAGGAGAAGTTGACTGACCCATTTGCTAAGGCCTCAAAACTAAGGAGTTCTATGAACTCAAGTAAAAGATAGGATATTTGATATTGTTTTGATTGGCTTTAGTCTAAGTGGAAGTTATTGAAAAATGTATCCTAAAGCCAATCATCTAAGTGGTAGATGATTGAAATTAGTATATGAATTATCTAATAATAATAGTTATTAAGTTGATTCATCATAAAAGTTCTATCTTTCTTAAATGAACTCCTAAATTATGATGAAGTCCTTAGAACCATAATCAATCGATAAAGGAGGATTTATCGAATGGTTCTTAAATTATTCATGATCAAATGATAAGTTATTAATAAGGACGATAACTTATCGAGTGTAGGTTGCTGTATGCAATATGCGTTGGTTGTCCTTATAACTAAATGGTGTGAAAATACTGATATGACATTCAGATAAGATGTAGGAGTACATCTGCACTAAATATGACCAATGTAGCATTCTATTATCAAGAGTAGCTAGCTAAGGCCAATGGGTATAAGTGTCCCTCCAATCTGAGATCACCATGATGACTTGCAAGCAACTCACTGTACTTTAGTGTCGGACTGTCTATATTTTTAATATAGATTTGAAAGATTTTTGGGTACAATCAAGTACTTGTGAAGTCGGTGTGAGTCAAGATGGGATTGACCACTCCTAATTAACTTCAGGAAGAGAATGACTCACTGTGTTTTAATTTAGCAAAACCTAGGCCTGGGTAATTCTCGTGAGGTGTCACAAAATTTGCAAAATTTTGAGATACAACAGAGATGACTTGTATGAGTGTTTGACAGCATACTCGAAGTTGTCTTAAGCATTATTATTTAAAGGAATGAATTATATGGTAACCAAGGGCCAGGGTTCTAAGAATGTTGCTTTGCATACATTCGATCTATCCGGACGTTGGAAACTATTGCTAGATGGTAACTTCGATTGGTAGAGGAATTAGTTTCTATACTACCAGCTTAGGTTCGAACCTATGGGGTCATACATATTAGAGTTTGTAACCTGATCAGATGGTTAATCGATAATTGAGAATCGTTCTAAGGTCAATCCATCAATAAAATTGGTGTTTGACCTAATGCAAGTATTGTAGGAGGATCGATTAGCAATTGAATTGCTAATTAGCTTAATTTGATTAAGCAATCAGATTAAGATCAAGTTTAATTAAATTAGATTCAATTAAAATTAGTTTGAACTTAATTAAATTATGTCTAGTTGTTTTATTGGATAAGCCAATTACAAGAAAGAACAATTTCTTGTTTGATTAGGACTTGGGTGCATCTAATTGACTTAGGATTTAAATCAAATTTAAATTTTAATTTAATTTAATTTAATTAGGCTCCTAGTTGGACAAGGATCATCTTTAATTGGGTTACATTTAATCTAATTTAAATAAAATTTAAATTTGGTTCAAACCTATTTTGACCTAGTCAAATAAGAGGAGTCCTAGTTGGATTGGGACTCTCTCTCTTTCTCTTGCGCCTAGAAGCCCATGCCCACACCTTTTATTTCTGATGTTTTACATGAATTACCATGCCTAAGAAAGAGTCTTCATGCTCCACTTCACATTGGTTTAGGAATTTATTTTGACTTGGTCAAAACTAGAAAGTGGTTAGGATTAGTTTCCTATTTGATAGAGTCCCCTTTGACCAAAACTTCTTCCCTCCTTTTGGATTTTTTCTCCATGCCACCCAACCTTTTCTCCACCCTTCTCCCCAAGTTTTTGTGCATTGGTTTTCTGGTTATCATGCCTAAAATCAAGGAAGGGGGTCCAAGAGTTGGACGCCCCATAGGAGTCCATAAAAGACTAGGTTTGACCTAGTCATCCTTATATTATTGGAATGCCTTCTATGAGATGGTTTGAGGATGTGATAAATTTCAAAAAATTCATAAAAAACTAGAGAGAATGGAGGAGAAGGCATGGTAGTTTTGGGACACCAAGATTCTTGGAGAAGAGTCTTCAATTAAGACATCAAAGATTGATATCTTGAAGAGATAAGGTAAGAGAAGATTGTCCTCTCTTTATTTTTCTTTTATGTATTTTTTTTTGTTTATTCTTTATGATTTTTATATGATAAAAATTTGAGAGAGAGAGTAATAGGGCATGGGAATAAGTGCTCCATGTTGTTGGAGCATGATGTTCTTTTTGGACATGATTTGATCATGTCCTGATGAGAGAAGAAAAAGAGAAGAACATCTTCTCTTAGGGTTTCTTTGAGAACCCTTCTTCTCCAAATTTTATGAGAATTTTATATGAATAGAATTAAAAATCTTAGATCTGAAAACTTAGAAAATATTCTAGAGGAGAAGATCTCCTCTTGTTCTAACATAAAGATATTTTCAGGACATCAATCATTGATGTCCTGAAGGAGAAGATTTGTCTTCTCTTAGGATTTATTTTTTCTTGATTTTATTTTCTGATTTATGGGAGATCCAAGGTTTGGATTTCTTTCTTATTCCTTTTTATATTCTTCATCTCTTAGAGTATCGAAGAGATCCAAAAAATATGTATTTGATTAACCATCAGGAGAGATCTGTGAGAAGCTAGCACTTTGAGCGGATCTTCATTCGACGAACTTCCGATCTATGTTGCAAGTTTGTGTGGATCACCTATAGAGGCTGAATGCATGTGCGGCTCTAAAAACAATAATAAAAATCAGTCATGGAGTTTTTGACCCACGTAAAGGTAAGAGATTTGATCTCTTGGTGATCTAGATGTGATCTAGGATTAGATCTAGAATTGTTCTAGATCTGGATATTGATATGATCAATACCACTTGTGATTAAGTTAATTTTATATTTATATTTATATTATGACATGTTATAGATCCTTGATATAGGGTTTTGTAATCTGATTACATGCATATTATAGATTAAAATGTTTAATCTATGTCTTCCACTGCTTTAATTTTTAAAAAGTTTTGAAATCTATGCATAAAACCCTGCATGTTTTCCTTCACCCAAGCCTATGCATTAGGTAGTCAAAAATTGGATAGCCTAAATAAAATTGAATTAGATGTAATTTTTGATCACTTGATGTATAGACTAGGAGTATTTAAATCATATGAGTTTTGATGTGCAAGCAGTTTTGAGGTTGTAGGTCATATCAGTTTTTTGGATCATCGATGTAGGACCTCCATTATCCAGTTTTGATTTGACCTGATCGAATCTGAGCCCAAATCCGATCGACCTTATCCAAGTCTGCCTTATATATATATATATGTATATGTATATATGTATATGTATATATAATAGCTGGTAAGCCCATGTGATGCACGGGATCCGATCCTTTGCTCTCTTGCTCCTCTTCCGCCCAAGTCCGTCTCCACCCCCCTTCTCCAAATCCCACCTCCTTCTCGAGTCCTCTTCACCACCTCCACCACTCCATGCTCTATCGTCTACCACCTCCCAGCCGATTGCCGCTACACTGCCACCTCCTCTCACTATTGTGGTGACTCCCCTAGCCTCCTTAACTACGTCACCATCCACTATTGCCTCCTCATCGATGATCCCCACCTCTCCCTCCTCATCCTCCTCCACTTTCCTTCTTCATCTCGACTGCCCATGACTACTTCTCCCCCATCATCACCCGCCTTGCTGCCCTCCTCCACCTCTCCCCCTCTATGGCTGCTATCACCCTCCTTGCTTTGGACCATGGTACCCTTGAATCAATCCTCCTCTTTGCCACCTTCGTCGCTTCATACACCATTGTCCACCACCTCCTAATTGACTGCCATTGCATTGCTACCCCCTCCCATTGCTGCAACGACTCTCCCGATCTCCTCAACGATGCCACCTTCCACTTCTACCTCCTTATTGGTGATACCTACCTCTCCCTCTTCATCCTCCCCATTTTTCTTTCCTCGTCTCTACCACTCATGACAACTTCTCCCCCATCGTCACCTACCTCGCCACCCACCTCTGCCTCTCCCCCTCCTTATGTGTACTATTTTATTGATCGCATATTTCTTGGGGCTACTATGACCACTTTGGCAAATTGGTTGTGGCATGCTGAAAGACCAAAGTTTAAACCTCGATCGACTTTTGGTACCATGACCAAAGCATCATACTGGGGAGCTATGTGAAATGGTAGTTAAGTCGTTGCTTGGTCATCTTTCCCCTTTACTCTTCCACCAAATGTCGAGCACCTGGTGATTCCATTAAAAAATTCCACCTTTACTCTTCCTTTCCCACCCTCTTAAGACCTCTTCATCTACTCGATTTTCTTTTTTTCACGTGGCTCTCTCCCACTTTTCTCAGAACCCACATGTCAAACAATGGATTTAAGCCTTCATTTTAATATATGTATATATATATATATATTAGATAGATATATAGATAGGTAGATAAGGTGGTTCATTTGGTTCATTTCACCCAGTTCAAGCTCCAGCCTATATATGTGTGTGTGTGTGCATGCGCATGTGCGTGTGTGCGTGTGTATGCGTATAGATAGATAGATAAATAGATAGATAAGGTGGTTCATTATTTGGTTCATTTCACCCTATTGGGGGTAAAATCATCCTTGCTAAAGATCCCAGGACTTCAGATGTTATGAATCTCGTATGAGAGCTTTGTCATAATCTGAGATATATGTTGCCAAACCATCATCAGCATCTAACCTATCCTCATTATCTGATCTTTTGAACATCAATTGTTGCTTTCCAACCATCAATCATCAGTTTCTACCAAATCTACTTTGGTGTAAACCAACCCTCCCTCAGAGTACATTTTCTCTTGCGAACAACTGAAATCTTATCAAGCCCGAATCGATCAATCGCTAATGCTTTCGGTGTCAACCAACCCTTCATTGAGATTTGCCACCTTGCTATCAATTTCTAGTCTTCACTATCAACTTTCGACACCCTCTCAGTTATCAACATCTTCAAGCAGCCATTGACATCTCCTCAATGTGCAACCCATCCTCAGCCTGAAGCTTATGATAGTTGCCAATTTCAGTTGACATCAAAGGAATGGTCGATCCCTTGCTAACCTCCTATCAGCTTTTACTAATCACACCTCGGATGATTGCCAATCCTACTTTGGCTACTGATTCTTGCTAACAATCTTGATCAACTCGAGGTTCTTTTTCAAAATTAAGCAACATCTCTTAACAGCTAGCCATAATCTGGATAATGCAACATCGACATGAGCCTCAAATAATGCACCCATGAATGGCTCCAATCCCTATCTAAGAATAAGGAACTCAAAGGGACCCTTAGGTATGACATTCTCTCTTTTACATGCTCTATTTTTGTCACATAATTCTAACTTGAGTATTGAAGGGTCTCCATCAGAGCCACTTCTGGTCAAAACTCTTTTACAGGTCTCGCCATTGAGAGACTCAACGCCACCCACTCTTGCCACTTTGGCAAAGGACAAAATTTTGCAGTAACAGAATTGATACTAGAGGAAGGGCATGAACCTGTTGCACCCCTTTTTCTTAAAAGGGAATGTGATTGAGAAAAATAGTGGCATCCAAAAGGGAAACTTCCTAGCGTTCCAATGCCACCAACTTTCGATCGGTGGAGAATCCGACCAATCATCAACCCTAGGCCTAGTGATCAAAGATCCTACCTCCACCACCACAATTGATGGCGATGGTGAGCATCGCCTAATTTGGCCTGCTGGTACAGTAGTTGTGGAGCCTTAAAGAAATGATGCAGGCAAGCTAGTAGTCCAATCCTGCACCATAAATTGTGCCACCATAGGAATAGCTGTAGATCCCTCTGCAAAGCCTTAAGCAAGGGAGACAAATCCACCATAATCGACTCAAGAGTCCCAAGTGAAGGAGGCAACCATCCAATCCTCATTCCTGGCAAGACTCCATCCCGGGTCGATCCCCCTCATAGTAGTTTGAGGCCTATAGCACCAGAGATGCACTTATCAATTGAAGGTTGTAGGAGATGAACCAATGGATAAAGGTGCTCTGTAACCCCACCTGGCATAGTTATAGTTGTATTAAAATCACTTCATCACTTATGCTTGAATCAATGCATAAGATATGATTGATAGGTTATTATTATAATCCATTATTTCATAAATTATGCTTGTTTATGAGACTTAATTGAAGTGATAAGAGGAACCAATTGAGACTACTATCTTAACTTTTGATCTAGTAGATTCAACAAACCCTAGATCTTTCACAAATTAATTTTCTACATCTTTATTTTTAAGCTTAATAGATTTTAATTCAATAATCTCAATCGATCTTTTAAAGCTCGCCTAAGCATAAGTTAGAACACACATAGGGCAAACAATTCTCTTTGGGATGGATCCATACTCACTGAAGTGCTACTTTGCATATCGTGCACTTGCGGTATATTAAAACTATGGCACAAATCGTAGGCAAACACTTTCCTCCATCAAAGCTATCGTGAAGAGGAAGATGGACTATTTGTTAGATGTATGCCCTAGATGCCAATTATGTTGATGCATATATTTATTTTAGGACATAATTTTATATTTGATATTTCTATTATTAGGTTATTTATTTCATTCATATTGATATGTGTCCATGAATTATCTAAGAAATTAATCAGATAATGGCACATATTCTTAAGAGTTGAGAATTTGAGGCATGTGCCATTAGTGATTAATTTCTAAATGCTCCTGATCGATGGATCATTACGAGGATGGTGATGGATTGAGATAAATTAGTGCATAGATCATTTTTCTTTTAGGATAGATAAGTCTTGAGTGTATAGTATAGGAACACTAGAGCAAGAATGCACATGGTTATTAGAGAACAAGGGTACCGAGTATGACTAATATGAGAAATTACTTGGATATCTACTCACTCATCAATGACTTACTCAATGCTATAGTAGTGTGACTAGTCCTTTAACCTACAGTGCCTCAGCTATTCATAATAGGATTGCTGTAGTTTGACTGCACATACATTTGATCTCCTAGCCATATGGATCCTTATGGTGTATGTTGGCTGCAATAGGTTTATTATAGGAATAGGATGTGCGTCTAGAAAAAATCTATCATCCTTGGTAAATAAGTAAGTTAATCCTAAATGATTTATGAGACTGAGTTCGGAAGACTTTGGCCAGGATAGAGTGAACAGTGAAAAAGGGTTTTTACCATTTTCACGCCAGGAACTCGAGTTAAATAAATTTGACATATATAGATGATATGATTTAACAAAAAATTCTATAACCTCCATCTTGTCAGGACTCATGATTTAAGGATTGTATCACATGATAACTGCACTTAGAGGTTCATCCATTCGATTTTGCTGAAATGTCATTACATGTTGCTAGGCATCATTGATGGATTATAGGATCCATAAGAATTATTTTGATGGTCAATAATTTTCAATGGATGAGTTAGAATTATTCCAATCCATTAAAAAGAGTTTTAATGATATTATTGATGGAGATCATAATATATCTCACTACCAAGCAAAATAAAATCTATGGGATCACAGACGAAGAGGTTGTATCTGATTAGATGGTTGGATTATGATTCTAAATTATCTTAGAATTTTATTATCGATGTGATTGATAATTGAACTAATTTATAATTATTATAAATTAGTGATTCTAAAATGCAAAAGTTGCAAGGGAGGACTTACTAATAGTTAGTGAGTTTTTAAGAGGACTTATGTGCGATTGTTGCAATGCTATTTAATTTGATTTGATCAAATTAAATGATTGGAGTTAAGTTCAAGTCAAATTAAATGAAGATTTAATTGGACTAGATTTGATCTAGATTGACCAAACTATTAGAGAGTCTGGTATCACTTATTGTAGTAGAAAGAAAGAAGAAATAAAAATAAGTCACAATCAAATATATGGATCAGTCCAAAAGCTCGCCTCCATAGGATATACAAGCTTTACTATGAAAAAAAAATTATAAGAGAAGATCACACCCTCAATCCTCATATACCAATCCCTTTCTCTTAACAAGAAGTACTCCCTCACAAAGCTCTCTTTTCAGGAGACCCCCTAAAATGATCACCGTTCGCTACCTGATAGTCTACATGAAGCCTTCTGCTTCTGCTCTCTACTGGCATCTTTCAAGATCTACTACCTACTATAGATCAGCACTCTGATCTTCTGCAAAGGCTCTACTAATTGCTACTATCATATGTGGTGAACACCATGCCCACAAGGCCTTTTTATAGGTCATTGAGTCCAATCTGAGTCCAAAATAGAGTCCTGTTAAAGCTCCAAAACCTCCCAAGTTGTTAGATCACTCTTGCATGCTTCAGCCACCATCGGATCACACAAAAGGCTTGTGAGCCATGTGGAAAAGCTCCCACACTGCTCCATCCATGGCAACCACAAGGACTGCATCATCCCGTGCATCCATGGTGGACCGCGACCAATTCCACATGCAAGGTGTGCTGCATGGGTGCTGTGTGGATGTGTGCACATCCTAGTCCACGTGCCCATGTGTGCCCACCTAGGCTACATGCCTGCTAGGCCGCGCCTAGCTCATGGGCCCTATACCTACGGACTAACCTAAGGCCTACTCCGAGCCTTGGGTCTCTTCTTAGGCTTCTTTTTGCTGCGGTCTTTACTATGGGCTCCTTATGGATCAAATTTGAGATATTTTTCTTAATAAATCTTCATCTTGACTCGATATTCAGCTTCCATCTAATCTTGAGAGCTTTCTGGATGATCTTGCCCCTATGCACTAGGGTATATGCCTGTTGATCATCGATAGGCAAATATGAGAGTTGAGCCAGGCCGCTCGATCCCATCTCTATCATATGCTATGCTCCACTTGACCTAAGAATTGCTCGGGATGGCCTCTTGTAGCAATAGAAACTTCACATGTATTATGATGTTGAATGTCATTCTTCTAAGTCTCGCATCTCATATTTGATCCAACTGCACCTAGAGATCCACCTCGCACTAGGCTCCCACTACCTTCTGAAGCTCCACCTTGCACTGTGCTTCTTGTCAAGAGGTAATGTCTTTCATACTTCTTTTTCCTCATGATAATCCTATTGCCATGCAGAACCTTCAGGATTCCTCCATCAACTCTCCATCTAGCTCTGGTCAAATTCAGTCTACTTAGTGAAATCAGATTCTTCCTAAAATTAGGTATATATCAGACCTCGCTCAATTTCTTGACTACTCTATTATATACCTTCATGCTGATAGTCTCGATGCCCTTGATCCATAGCTCGATCCATCCAGCATGTGAACAATGTCCTCACTATTCTTCAAGGAGTCAAACAGCTCTTTTTTGCAACATGCATGATGCGAATATGCAAAATCCATAATCCATTGGTGGAAAGAAGTAGATACATCATCACTGTCTTCTATATCGCTACTTATCATCGTCATAGTAGCCTTCATTCGATCTCTGAGTTATGAGCAATCTCTAATATGATGTCCCAACTCATCACACTAGTAGCACCTGATCTTGCTCAAGTCCCTTTTTCTAGAGTTGGTCCATCCACCTCGCGATGTCCTACCACTCAGTTGTGTCACCATTACCTTCAGACACCATCAAAGTTGAGTCACCATCTGAAATTGAGGCTCAGTTCTTCCACTTGAGAACCTTATTATGGAGAATTATAGAAGTTATCTCTTTCATCTTGATGGTGATCTTTCCCACTAGAAGAGTAGTCACTAAGGACCTAAAAGAAGAGAAAAATGATGAAAGCAAGACCAATGCTCCAGTCTTCTCCTCAACTTTCTCATCAATGTTGAGGAGATCAGTGAGGATCATTTAGAAGTTATTAAAATACTCTTGCATGCTCTATCCCTCGATCATTCATAGTTGGTAGAACTATTTCAATAGGAAGAGCATGTTGGTAAGTGACTTCGTCATGTACATCTCTTCGAGCTTTAACTACATTGCCATTGAAAAAGTCTCACTAAGCACATAAATCATCACATCATCCACTAGGTACAAGTGGATTGTACTCACCATTTGCATCTGTAGTCACTTCCAATTCTATACCTTCATGATAGTCAACATCTCCTCATATAAGAGAGCATCAATCAATCCTTGTTGGATGAGCATGTCCTTCAGTCTCGCTTGCCATAAGAAAAAATCACTCTTTCCATCAAACTTATTGATCTTCACCTTGATTGAGCTTGATTTCATCATCTTCTTCAATCTTAATCACCACTGTGACAACCTATGCTCTAGTTCCACCTAGTTCTGATACCAATGATTAGAGGATTTGGTACCATTTTTTATAGTAGAAAGAAAGAAAAAATAAAAATAAGATACAATCAAATATATGGATTAGCTTAAAGACTCACATCCATGGGTCATGCAAGCTTCACTATGAGAAAAGAAAAAATTTACAAGAGAAGATCACACCCTCAACTCTTGTATACCAATTTATCTCTTTTAATAAGAAGCACTCCCTTACAAACCTCTCTCTCTTTAAGAGAAATGACCACTGTTTGCTGCCTGGTAATCTACTTGAAGCCTCCTATTTTTGCTCTCTACTGGTGCCCTCGAGGTCTACTGCCTATTATAGATCAACATTCTGATCTTCTACCAAGTCTCTACCAACTGCTGCTATTATAGATGCTAAACACCATGCCCACAAGACCTTTTTATAGGTCACGGAGTCCAATTCGAGTCCAACATAGAGTCCTGTTAAAGCTCCAAAATCTTTTAGACTGTCAGATCACTCTCATATGCTCCAGCCATCATTGGATCATGCAAAAGGCCTTTCCCTGCACTGCTCCAGTCCATGGTGACCGCATGGACCACATCATCCCATGCGGTCCATGGTGGACCATGACCAATTCCATGCATAGGGGGCTCCGCATAGGTGCATGCATGTCTTGGGTCGCATGCCTGTTGGGCCACACACCTGTTGGGCTGCACGCAGCTCATAAGCCCTACTCCTGTAGGCCTACTCAAGGCTTGCTCCAGGCCTTAGGTGTCTTCATGGACTTATGCTCGTTGTGGTCTTTGCTATGGGCTTCTTGTGGATCAAATTTGAGGTATTTTTCTTAACATAAATCATTTAGAGTTTATAGAAATCCTAAATCCAAGGGCAATTGGACTTCTTATGAAATAAGAATTTTGATTTAGTCAAAGTCCAAGCCACTTGGGACTCTATCCACTAAAAGGTGATTGATGGGCAGAAAGACTCCTCTCCTCATGAGTTGGTGCCATTTATTTACGATGCCCATGAAGAGTTCATGTAGAAGGGATGACCTAAGGAGTTGCATGCAAGTAGTGGAGCGCACCTCATCCTAACCACCTAACTCCTCTCCTCCCTCTTATCTCACATTCTCTTCCCTCATCTCATGCCCCTTTTTTGGTGGACGCCCAAAGAAGTTAGATGCCCAACCATCTCATCCTCTCTCTCTCTCTCTCTCTCTCTCTTGGACATCCAAGGTGGTTGGATGCCCCTAGTGTTCACATCCAAGGGTTGGTCGAGAAAGGTTCTTGGCAAAGGGAGAAAGAAAAAAAATAAAAAAGGGATACATGCTGGATTTTCTTGAGAAGAAAATCAAGAAAAGATTAGGAAAGGTTCTTGATCTATTCATTTATGGAGCACCTTCTATGAAGAAGAAAGGATGAGATCCTTGAGAAGGATTTTTAGCAAAGAGAAAAAGAAAATCCACCATCAAGAGGATCTCTGCAAGGGAGCTAGTATCTTGGTAAGATCGGATGCTTTGATCAAACAATAATGTCATGTGGATACCTATAGAGGCTGGACACATGCATGGCTTCAAAAGAAACTAAGAAGATATTCATGATCATCAGATTGTGGTGTAGATCTACCTATACAAAGGTGAAGATTCGATCATCCTTTTCTTTAATCTTAATCTTAATAACTATGAGAGATCCGAGATTGATACAAGATGAGATCTTGAGTTAATTAATCTAAAATTTAATTTTTATTTTGCTGTATATAATCTAAATTTTTATTTTATCCTTTTGCTGTGTAATTCAGATCAACCCTTAGCTTCTAACACTCTTTGGATGGAGAGTCCTCATCATCAAAGAAACCTAGGACCGCTCAATCGAGTATACCCACTCCTACCCCTGCTCTTGTTCTAGCACCAATTTTGGAGATATTAAGCATCAATCTTGTAGAGATTGAAGACAAGCCAATAGCAAATGAGTGGCTGCAGTGTTCAGCACCAATGACATCAGTGTTGGCTATTGTTTCCCCTCCTCTAATGGGTCAATCATCGCCCTTTCCAGGAGCAAATAGGTAGTCACCATCTCTACCCATGCTACATCATTGCCACCATCTCTTGCAGTTCCAATCAGGTTTGTGAGGTTTGGAGTAGGCCCTTCCTTGTCGGAGAGTGGTGGAGGGTTCTTCACTATTGCAAGGAGGGTTCTAAGGGATGAGTCCGCTCTTCGAAGTTACTAACTCGCTTGTGAGTTGGTGAAGCTAATCTTGCTATCGACTAACTGGTCAGAGAGGAGAGCTCACCCCATGGATGAGGTCATTAGATCCTCCTACACCAGCCTTCTTGGGGTAAGTCTCTACTTTTTGTATTTACTTTTAATTAATCTTTTAAATGATTCGATCCTTATCTTCTCTTTCGTACAGCTGGTCCTTGATATTACTGCTCTCAATGAGGGCTTAGTTGGTTTCAACTGAGTAAAGCTCTCACTAGAGGAGGCTTTGAGCCTCTGAGGCCCAGGCTAGAGCCATCGAGGAGGCAAAACTGGTCATTAAAGAGGCCAAGAAGGTGGCTGAAGAGGAGGCTTCCTAGGCCAAGTCTGAACTCTGAGCTATTTAGGAGAGAGTCAAGGCCTTGGAGAGCCTGGTAGCAATCGAGCATGGTGTCTCTGGTACTCTTCACTAGAAGTTATTGAGTTGGAGAAGGCCTTGATGCTCAACGAGGTATTAGGCAAGGCCACTGAAGATAGGGTAGAGCTCATCAAGGCCATGGCTGAGGAGGAGAAGGCGAAGGCTATTGCTGAGGCCTAGCTCAAAGGCATTGAGGAGTACAAGGCCTTGTAGGAGTTTGAGGATGAACTTGCTGAAGGCTCCTCAATGGCTTATGTGTATGGCTTCAATGTTTGCAAGGAGCATCTGAGGTGGATGGTCCCAAAGCTCGACCTAACCAACTTGCACCCCGAAGACAATGGCAATGACAGTGGAGGGTATTCACCAGACAAGGATGGACCTAAATTGGTTGAGGGTGACACCACTCAAGTTGAAGTCCCAACCTTCGAGCCCACTCTTGCCAAGGTCTCAACCGAGGTCCCAGCTTCCATGCCTACTCTAGCTAAAGCCTAGGCTAAGGTCCCAGCTCCTGAGCCCACTCCAGCCAAAGCCCAAGCCGACATGTTCATCATGCCCATGCCCAAGGAGTAATCTTCTTTTCTTTCTATACTTTGTCAAGCTTTTTGTCAAAAGACTCATGTAACAGACTTTTAGAAATGGAACATGTTTACTAGTTATTCTTTATCCTTCAAATGAAATGGATCTTTTTGTTGCCATTTGATGTATACATTAAGTGGCTCTAATCCAGGGTCTTACTGACCCTTGTCAATTCTTCTCTTTATCCCCATTCTGAAGTCTAAAGTAGTCTATCCATCTTGGACAAGGGGAATAGTTGGCCGTTGCTCCCTACTTCAACTTTCCTCTTTGGAAGTGGGGCCATGGAACTCATGGCCTTGTCAATGCTTGCCATATGCTGAATGCTAACTAGTATTGTATCGTACTCCATGGACCATTGAAGATGATTTATCTTTGGGACCGTGCGTCGAAGAGTCACATTACCTAGAAGTCTAGGAAAATGTAGCTATTAACATTGGTGCTTCTTGATGGTGTTAGTCTGGTGGGAAGGACAAATGGAGCTCTATTTCCTAGAGAAAGTGGTCTTTGAGGTCATCTGCATGACAACATTTGTCATGCAATGAGGGAAGTAGTTGGATGCATTTAGGCCTAGCTCCTTCTATAAATAGGATTCCAACTATTCGCTGATGGTTTCATCTTAGTCTCCTTTCATGATGTCATTGTGGTGCTGCCTTATCTAGCATTGGAGAATCGTTAGCACCTTTCTCTGCTTGGGTGAGCCTTTTCCACCTCTAATCAGCCATAGAGAACCCCTAGGAAACATTAGTGAGCATTCGATTTAGCATGGGAGGTATCAGAAAATCCTATCGCTCCAGTCATGGAGCTGCAATGGTGATTGCCTGGAGACTCTTAATACTTTGTCCTCCATAGAGAGGTCTCGGACCTTTCTGAAGGGCTATCCTTTGCCTCTCCTAAGGCAATTTTTTGGCCCTCCTTAAAGAAATATCCTGGAGGTGGATGGGTTTTTGGGAAGAAACAAATTATGCAATCTCCTATTTCCTTTAAGAAGGCCCAATGATCTTTGGAGAAAGAGGACTTCTCCCTATGTGCATCATTATGGATGGTGTCGAGTGGTGCTCAGTCGTTCATTCAAGGATGCCAGTTGAGTTCATCAATGATGATCGAGTCCAAGCTTTGTATTTTTCTTTCTTTGTTATAATGAGCTCTATCTGAACAAAGTTGGTTTGTATAGGAACTCTTTGAAGATGTTTCTTCATCGGTACTTTTGTATATTTTGCCGATTCGATATTAGAATCCTGCTATTGTTGTCTTCCCAATCTACTTGCTGATATTCAGTAGGGTCTTTGAGAGGCATTTGTCTTATGGATGAATCAAAATCCCTTCATAGCAATTTTAAATCAAACTATCATAGGCTCTTTCGTTGCCATCATCCTCGGCCTCGAGTAACCGAATAGGGTCCTTTGGGGGGGGGGGGGTAGCCCTTTTATTGTTATTTCATCATCCTTGGCCTCAAATGGCCATGTAGCGTCCCTAGAGGGTTAGCCCCTTTGTTATCGTCTCATCATCTTCGGCCTTAAATGGCCGAGCAGGTCCTCGGAGGATTAGCCCCTTTGTTGTCGACTTTGTAGGTCTTATTTATAAATAGTTGAGTATTTCTACTTTGAAAGGTTGGTATTGAAGCTTGAAAAAATGGATTTAATAATAATAAGTAGGGATTCATGATTCAGTGGTAATATACTTTTAGATTCTTGGCATTCCATGTTCAAGGAATCGGAGTTCCATCAAGGGCTTCAATCTTGTAGGCTTCAGGTTTGATGACCTTAGTGATCTTATAAGGTCTTTTCTAGTTCGAGGATAGGTTGCCTTGTTTTGTAGGCTTTGGTACTTTGGCTCAGCATAGAATGAGGTCCTTGGGAGGAAACATTTTTGTTTGAAGTTGTACATTATTGTAGAGGGCCACTCATTGCTAGTACGATGCCATTATAATCTGAGCTTGCTCCCTAGTTTCTTCAAGTAGGTCCAAGTTTGTCTGGAGTTAGCTTAGGTTCTTCTACTCATCGTAGTTCTCCACTCTAGTCATCAGCATCTTGATCTTGACTAGTATAACTACTTCGATGCCAAAGGCAAGGTTGAATAGGGTGTCTCTTGTTGGGGTCCAAGAAGTCCGATAGGTCTAGAGTATATTATAGGGTTCTTTGGCCTAGAGTCCCTTGGTCTGGCTGAGCCTTATCTTGAGTCCTTGTAGGATGTTCAATTTGTCACCTTAACTTTCCCATTCGATTAAGGCTGGCCAACTAAGGCAAGTCTATGGTTGATGTATAGTTCGGTGTAGAATTTTTTAAATTTTTTATTATTGAATTATTGCTCATTATCGGTAATGATGGCTTGAGGAAATTTGAAGCGGTAGATGATAGACTTCTAGATGAAGTTCTCGACTTTCTTGTCAATGATTTAAGTGAGGAATTGGTTTCTACCCATTTGGTAAAGTAATCAACTGTGATAAACAAGAATTTCATCTGGCCAGTCACCATTGGGAATGGCCTAAGGATATCAATTCCCCACATGGCAAAGGGCCAAGGGGTGACGATAGGTGTTAGCTTAGTTGCTGATCTCCATTGGATGTTGGAGTATGTCTGGTGCTGGTCACACTTTCTAACAAGATCCACCACGTCCTGTTATAGAGTGAGCTAGTAGTATGCTTATTGAATTACTTTGTAGGCTAGTGACCTTCCCCCAAAGTGATTGCCACAAATTCCTTCATGAGTTCTTTAGAGTACACAATTTGCATTGGTTGGTCATAGGCACCGAAGTAGAGGTAGCGAAAAGGACTTCTTACAAAGCTTTTCTTCTAGGTAGATATACTTGGGAGCTTAGCACTTGATTCTTCGAGCTTTAGTTAGATTGGATGGTAGAAACCCATCAAGGAAATAGTTGATCCATAGGTCTATCTAGTTTGGCTCATGGTCAATCTATAAAATAGTTTTCTCTTCATCAATCTTGGTTTTGCCAAATATTTGATGAAGACCCATTTATTGAGGTTGGGGCATGCCGAGGTAGCAAGATGAGATAGCATGTTAACCTGAGCATTCTCTGACCTTGGTATCTATTTTACCTCCAGTGTGGTGGTGTTGAACCATGCAATGTAATTGCCACAATGATTTGCTCTCCTCTTGCTAGATAGAGAAGAGATTGTTAGAATTCTTCAGCTAAGCTCAGTTGCTGTCGAACTGAGTGATGAACATCTGACTAAGCTGCTCGAATGAGTGGATGAACTTAGACTAAAATCTCAAGTACCACGCCCGTGCCAACTTCCTAAGGGTGGCTAGGAAGACAAGGCAAATAAGGAAATTCAAGGTGCCCTGCAACATCATGAGGGTTCTATAATCCTCCAAGTGGTTAAGAGGATCTATGGAGCCATCATACATCTCCACCTAAGGCATTTTGAACAAGCTTGGAATGGGTTCACTCGATATTGCCTAGGAGAAGAAAGGTCGAGAGTTGAAATCGAAGCCATCACTACCCCTATGAGCCTTGGTCTGGATCTGACCAAGACAGCGTTCAATTTTATGGACCTTCTTCTCGAGCTCTTCTTCTTATCATGACTTCTCAGATCTAGGGGAGTAGTTGGGTGTCAAATCTCTAATGAAAGAAAAGCTTTGATGCTGAGCATCCTCCCTCCGGCTTCTATGAGAGGAGGATAGGGATGTGGCCATATAAACAAAATAGAAATGCCACCGAGGCATGGATCTCGGGCTCTTGGAGTGAGAGTGTCAACTATGCTGAGAAGGAGCCACCTGAGGGGTTGGCTTCGGATAGCGCTAGTGCTTTGTCACCTACGGGAGTTGTTGCATGGTGCTAGTTAACTCCTAGAGTTGATGAACCAAGGTGTCAAGGGGTTGTGGGTCCATCATAATAGGGGGTTATATCATGATGGACCCTCGGGTGGTGGTGCTCTGACTATGATGAATGGATCGCTAGTGAAAGGTGGCAGAGTTATGGGCTCTCATCTACATCGTGCTCTCTTTTCTCCTAGAATGATGGCCCTTCTTCTAGTGCCAATTCTATTGTTGCAAGACTCTGATCAAGTGCTAGAGAGGTTGGAGCTAGACATTGTTCGATAACCAATCCACCATAGGGAAGCTGCAAGGAAAGTCCACCCTCATAAGAGGTTTTCTAATGGGAGACTTTTCGATGCTTAAGTTAACTGAAGCTTGAGAATAGTAGAGAAAAGATGAAGAATGGTGGGTGCGAGAGCGAGAGATATAATCTTCTCCCTCCAAAAAATTATCCTTATTTGAGGAGCCTTTTGGTACCATTTTTACATAAAGATGGAGCCATGGGTGGTTTAGCCAAAATCTTTAGGCCGTTATACCTGATCCTTTATGCCATTAGGCCACTTTCTAATAGATTGTTAGGATGTGTGATATCTCCACTATTGTCGAATCAAAGTTGTTAAGCTGTTATTGATTTGGTCCATGTGGATGAACAAGTGGATCAGCCATGGCCAATGAGGAGCCAAGATCCTATGCTGATGCCTACGTTCGGTGCTCAGCTCTTGGCTCCTACTAGTCATGGTGCTTCATTATAAGTCCTCGGTAGGATTCAAGTATAGGATCAGCCTGACTTTGGCTAGCTAGGGGTTTAGCTAATGTCTGAACTTATGGTTAGGAAGGAGCCAATGATGAAGAATTGGTCCTCGATTCCTTGTTCTCCCCTCAATGTTTGGGGTGACCTTGTTGAGTCATTGGTGGATGCTCGATCATGTCCCGAGGAGAAGGTTATCTTGGACAGCGGATTACCTCTACAACAATGATATATAGTAGAGTACCAGAGTCATATTTTCTTCTCCTCAATGTGTACGACTATTTTTTTATTGAGCATACTATTCATTAATGGGATTTAATAAAGCAAAATGTAAAGCTTTTGAAAGGTAATACTTTTTAACTTTAGATTGTGGATAATATAAAATATGATGTATAATTGGAAAGGTGTTGTCAATAAACTTCCTCTTTGGCATGCCATAGAAGATTGAAATTGTCACACACAATCACATTCTATAAGGTGTTAATATCTTGCATCTAGAAAGTGCATGCCTTAATTAGCTGAGAGCAAACTGTCTTGTTTGCTTTTTTCCTACTAATCGGCCTTACTCAGGAAGATCGAGGCAAAGATCATGCAAGCTAATGGCTTATGCTAGATTTAATTTGATATATCCTATGCACATGACTTTGCTTTCTTGGCTACTCATTCTTAATATTCTTCATAAATTCAATTGAAGTATACTATGATATTCCAAGGGGTGTATTAGATATAAAGATGGCAAAATATGAGCTGACCCGCATTCAACCCATCAACTCTTCTAGAAAGTCTCCTTCCAAGTTGGTGAGCATATACACTAGTTTGCTTCTCTCTCACACCTTCCCCCCCTTTCAAGATTCTTTCTTTAATGGATTGATAACTTTTGTTTTCCCCTAATTTGACTGAAAGATTGATTGATAAAACTTGTGTTGGCTCTTCTTGGATGGAACCTTCATGAAATTTCTTCTTTCTTTTCTTCTTTGGAATACTTTTTATTTACTTTAGTCACCTATTCATGGTCTTTTCTATGTTGGAGTGCAATTTTTTACTAATAATTACTATTTAATTATAGTAATTAGTTACTATAATTAATTATTGAATTTTCATTATTGTTTAATATTTGTTTGTTAAATAGGTAAATGGATCGGATCGGGTTATCTATTTAATAAATAAGACATGTTCAGATTTCAAAATCTGACCTATTTAATAAGCATGTAATATTTAAATTTGGACTTTTCTAATCTAATCCGAATATGACCTAATCTATTTATAACTTGACCTGACCCAATGCCACCTTTAGTTAGATATTATCTAGATATGTCCAAATTTATAACTTCATAAAATTCCCAAGTTTACTTTACTCACACCTCCCATGTGCCACAAAAGAAAGAAAAGAAAAGAAAAGATAAAGCTTCACAGGAGTTAAATTTTCCTAAACATAATAATTTCTTTTGCATCCTTAGAAAATTAGTTGATTTTGCAATAAATTTTGGTCAAATAAAGTCTAGTATGGCTTTAGATACTGGTACAACAAATCATAATTTTCATCAACTTAATTAAAAAATAAATAAATAAAATATGTTGTATTTACTTCTTTATACACACCAACAAGAAAGACCATAAAATATCAAACTTCATTGTTGGTATTCAACCATACCAATAAACTCATCATTCTAGCTCTGTGCAATCTGCAAGGAACTCATCAAGATCCATGATCAGTTCTTGCACCCCTAGACTTGAAAGATCTGGAATAGGCCTAGGGATATCATACATGCACTCCACTTTATTACACTCCAACTGCTCATCATGTAGTTGATGTTGACTTGTTTTCCTACACTTGAATGGTTCATTATGTAGGTGCTATTGGCTTCTTTTCCTCCATCACTCCATGCCTTTTTTGGAACCACCACTGCATCCTTCTTCATAAACTCTTGCAGTGTCTCTATAGGCTTTTGTTCTTCCCTTGGATATTTCCTTGGCCAGCCACGTTCGCATCGAGGAAGATGGTGTGTGGTAGTGCAATCTCTTTCTGATTGGATAGTGGTAGTGCAACCTTCGACAACTTTATCTTCATTGCTGCATGACTCGATGGCATTAGGATCTTTGAAGTGGATTGGGAGTGATCAAGTTTTCAGCTCTTTAAGCAAGCTAGCTTCTTCCTTATTCTCTATTTTGAAGGGCCTTTTCTTGGTTGAGGTGAGCTCTTATTGATAGTTGTTTTCTTGGCCTTCTATTTTTCTTCAGCTTCTTTCCTTTCTCGCTTTCTTATTATTGATAGGTTTGGTGTACATGACGGAAGCATGGATTTCAAAGCAAAATATGAAATCAAAATAAACCAAACCCAAAACCCTAGGACCACCTTATTAGCAATTAAATCATATAACATGCATTTGTAATATAAAAGAAAGTATTAGAACATACCTCTTATCGCTAAACCCTAAATTAAACCTAATTGTCGGTAGTAGTCTGTCAGGGGTTCCACAAAGTGTCCACGTGTTCACCCTCTAACGTTGATCCACACAGAGACTTGATCAAGACACCAGCACCTCTGATTTATATAATTAAAATTCTTGTAATAAGAACTTCAATTAAATGGGCAAGACCTTCTTAAGCCTTTATGTCACCTTCCTTGCCTTTCCTTATCTATCTTTCTTTTTCTTTTGTCTTCTTAATTTTTCTTCCTAATCTCTTAGTCTTAAGATGACTTCTTGTCCTTATAAAGACAAGGTCTAGACAATAGAAAGGAATAAAGAAAATTGGACAAAAAAAACTCTTGTAAGAAAGAAAAGATAATGTTCACATCCTCGGACTCTTGATGCACATCCTTATTTATAATGTACATAAGGATGCCAACAAAAATCTCACGTCCTTTCCTTATCCATTTCTCATGCCCCATCAGCCAATCTCATGCCTTATCAGAAAAAAATGAGATATAGACTTAGTCCAAGAGATGCCTTAAAGCAGAAAGACTCTTCGGACTAATTCTGTATTTTTTATGAAGAGTCGTGATGCTTCATCCTTGGCGCCACCCTTTTCATCCATTAAATCATGAAACAAAGCCATCCAATGGCTCTAAAAAGGGACGCCCATTCAGCAAGAAGGCGTGGAAGAAAAACTTTGAATAGTCAAAGTCCCAAGAGCTTTTGACTTGGTCCAAGAGACATCAAGGAGGAGTAGGCAGCGTGGGGTCTTAAGCGGCAAGGTATCTTGGGCGACAAAACAACATGGGCAAAAAAATTTAAAAGAAAATGAAGTCTTTTATCTACAGAAGGACTCTTCTGTGCCCCATATCTAATGTCCACGCCAATTAAAAAAAAATTATGTGACATAATATATGGGAAAAATCAAAGAAGGTAGGCGTTATCATATTCCATGCGCCAAAGTGTCCTTTGCATATGAAATACTTTCCACGCATAAGAGAGAGACTCTCTGGCATGTGGGATGTAGATATGAGGCACCCAATCTGAAGCCCAATTAATCTAGATTAATCCAACTTAAGACCAAATCCTATTTGGCTCAAATTGGATCTAAATTAGCCCAAATCGAAAGCTGATTCGAATCCAATTCGAATCCTGGTGCTAGGGTTTGCTATATGTGCTATCATATTCATCTTGCAAACATGGTCTAATCTAATTAGACCCTTAATCAATTCTCTTTGTCTGTGACCCATTGGGTTCCACATCTAACTAGCAGTGAGTTTGGATGTGATTTGACCTAATCTGGTTAGAACTCAACCAAACCAATTTAGGTCAAAACTAGCCAACCCAATTTGACTTAAATTAGAACACTTTCTAATTTAATGATCAAATTAAAATTTTAACTTGATCAAACTCACAAGACATCATTAACATCTAGCAATGTATCATGACTACCTAGAAGATGTGAAATTTTGATAGAAATACCAAACATACGCTTTAGTGAAATATACCATGCAACTAGATCCTTCGATCTCCCTGCATCCTGAATATCACTCTGGGTATGAAAATATGTCAACACCAATATCATATTCATTTCTCTTTCAATCTTATGATAATGATTTATTTAATGAAATATTAGAAACCATTTCTAATCATGCTTTGATCAAAGTCTTCTTGAATCATTATTTGTTTGAAGCAGGTAGGATGCTATTTTCTCTTATCAGGAAAGATCGATTCCATGTTAACCTACTTACTATATGTGCTATCATATTCATCTTGCAAACATGGTCTAATCTAATTAGACCCTTAATCAATTCTCTTTGTGTGTGACCCATTGGGTTCCACATCTAACTAGCAGTGAGTTTGGATGTGATTTGACCTAATCTGGTTAGAACTCAACCAAACCAATTTAGGTCAAAACTAGCCAACCCAATTTGACTTAAATTAGAACACTTTCTAATTTAATGATCAAATTAAAATTTTAACTTGATCAAACTCACAAGACATCATTAACGTCTAGCAACGTATCATGACTACCTAGAAGATGTGAAATTTTGATAGAAATACCAAACATACCCTTTAGTGAAATATACCATGCAACTAGATCCTTCGATCTCCCTGCATCCTGAATATCACTCTGGGTATGAAAATATGTCAACACCAATATCATATTCATTTCTCTTTCAATCTTATGATAATGATTTATTTAATGAAATATTAGAAACCATTTCTAATCATGCTTTGATCAAAGTCTTCTTGAATCATTATTTGTTTGAAGCAGGTAGGATGCTATTTTCTCTTATCAGGAAAGATCGATTCCATGTTAACCTACTTACAACCTTCATATGTATAATCTACCATATCCAGAACATGCCATACATAACTGAGTCATGAATGAGTTTGAACCAAAATATGGATTTATATATATAAGATTCTATGATAGTTTTAGATCAAAGGATTACATGCACAAATTCCACTATGAGAACCATCTATTGACATGTAGATAAGACTCCATTAGATATTCTCAATTCGGATCAATTCAGTGAAATCATTCTCTAATGAGCACCCACATTCTTATATTAGTGTCATACATAGGTTATTGTGAGATCAATCACCCTCTTAATTGAGCATACAAAGAATGTGCTAGTCTTACCAAAAAATATTGATCCCTAACTCAATGTCTCATCGACTAGGAATATTTAAATTAGGATTTTAAAATTTTAGGTCTCACTAGTATGATCTTACCATAATTCTAAAATCATAGCCCTAATTTATAGGGTTCATCATAATAATAAGACACTACATATGATGAAATAATCGCCTTTATTTAAAAATATCATTACATGAGTCTGGAAGACAAAGAACATCCCAAAAATAAATTAGCTTGAGGGCATAATCCTTTCAATCTCCCACTTGCTCTAAAGCTAATCGCTCTTATATTTTAATCCCATATAATCAAGGTGGCGATCAAATAGTTGCAGTGGTAAAGCCTTAGTGAATGGATCTACTATGTTGTTCTTTGTATCTACTCGTTCTATGACTACATCTTGTCTTTCAATAATTTCTCGAACGAGATGGAAGCATCTCAAAATGTGTTTGGATTTATAATAAGACCTTGGTTACTTTGCTTAAGCTACCGCTCCAATATTATCATAGTAAAGTGGTACTGATTTCTCAATTTCAGGAGTAATTTCTAATTCAGTGATGAACTTTTTCATCCAGATAGCTTCCTTGGTGGCTTCACTTACAGCTATGTATTCTGCTTCAGTGGTTGAGTCAGCTAGAGTTAGTTGCTTAGTATTCTTCCAACTCACTACTCCACCATTCAGAGTAAAGACATATCCTGAAATAGATTTGCTATCATCTGGGTCTGATTGAAAACTGAAATCAGAATATGCTTCTAGTTTAAGATCAAAACTATCATATATAAGAAAAATATCTTTAGTCCTTCTTAAGTACTTAAGAATATTTTTCACAGCTTTCTAATGATCCTCTCCTGGATCAGCTTGAAATCTACTTGCAATGCCTAAAGCATAAGCAACATCAGGCCTTGTACATAACATGGCATACATTATTGATCCAACAGCCGAAGCATAAGGAATAGAACACATTCTATTTCTCTCTTCAGGTGTCTTCGGAGACATCTTTTTAGAGAGATGTATGCCTTGACTTATGGGTAAATAACCTCTTTTACTCTCATCCATACTAAATCTTTTCAGTATTAAGTCAATGTACTTTGATTGGGACAAGCCTAGCATCCTCTTAGATCTATCTCTATAGATCTTTATTCCTAGTATATAGGATGCTTCTCCCAAATCTTTCATGAAAAACTTATTTGATAGCCATAATTTGACTGATTGTAACATTGGGATATCATTCCCAATGAGGAGTATGTCATCTACATACAGAACCAAGAATACTATTATTCTCCTGCTAGTTTTCTTGTACACACATGGTTCATCCACATTCTTGATAAAACCAAACTCTTTTATTGTTTCATCAAAATGGATGTTCCAACTCCTTGATGCTTGTTTTAATCCATAAATGGATCTCTTAAGTTTGCATACTTGATTTGATCTCTCATTTGACTCAAATCCTTCTAGCTGTGACATATAGACTTCCTCCTCAAGGAAATCATTAAGGAAGGCAGTCTTTATATCCATTTATCAAATTTCATAGTCGTGGTATGCTGCTATAGCAAGCATAATCCGGATAGATTTGAGCATGGCCATGGGTGAAAATGTTTCATCATAATCAATCCCTTATTTTTGCCTAAAACCCTTAGCCACCAGTCTGGCCTTATAGGTTTCAATTTGACCATCAGCTCCAATCTTTTTCTTAAAAATTCATTTGCATCCAATAGGATTTATATCCTTTGGTGCATCCACCAAAGTCCATGCTTTGTTGGTATGCATGGATTCTATTTCCGATTGCATGGCAGCCAGCCATTTGTAAGAATCCTTACTTTTGATTGCTTACGTATAGGTCAGAGGTTCGTCATTCTCAATGACTTGAGCTTCATTGTTCTCAATAATGAACCCATACCTAACAGATGTATTTCTTACTCTTTTAGACCTATGGATAGGAGTTATGTATTCTGGTTCTTTTATGTGATTATATGATTGAGAAATATCTATTTGATTTTCTTGAACTTCACTAAGTTCAATATTTCTACCACTGCCCTTTTCTAGGATAAATTCTTTTTTCATGAAAATGGCATGCCTACTTACAAATACCTTTTGTTCAGTAGGATGGTAGAATAAATATCCTATACTATTTCTAGGATATCCTATAAATAGACATCTGTCTGATCTAGCATCAAGTTTATGTTCAAAATTTCTTTTAACATATGCTGGACAACCCCATATCTTAAGATACTTAAGATTTGGTTTCTTATTTCTCCATATGTAAGATTTGGTTTCTTATTTCTCCATATGTCATATGGAGTACTAGATACAGACTTAGAAGGTACTCTATTCAAGATGTAAATTGTAGTCTCCAGAGCATGACCCCAGAAGAAAATAGGTAATTCAGTGAAGCACATCATGGACCGTACCATATCTAATAAGGTATGATTTTTTCTTTCGACTACACCATTTAATTGTGGTGTATAAGGAGGTGTCCATTCAAAGAGAATCTCTTTAAATTTAAGATAGTCTAGAAACTCACTAGATAAGTATTCTTTTCCTCGATCAGATCGAAGGATTTTTATACATTATCCTGTTTATTTTTTGACCATACTTTGATACTCTTTAAATTTATCAAAGGCTTCTGATTTGTGTTTCATAAGATACACATATCCAAACCTAGATAAATCATCAGTGAACGTTATAAAATAAGAGTATCCTCCTCTGGCTTGAGTTGTCATAGGACCACATACATCTGTATGTACAAGTCCTAATAACTCTTTTGTCCTTTCTCCATGTCCACTAAATGGAATCTTGGTCATTTTACCCATGAGGCATGATTCACAAGTTCCTAATGATTCATAATCAAAAGAATCGAAGAACTTTTCTTTGTATAACTTGTTAATCCTAGCCTCACTAATATGACCTAATCGATAATGCCAAAGTAAAGTATTATTTATGTCATCTCTCTTATGTTTTCTATTTTCATCAATATGAAATATATTGTCATCCAAACATAGAGTTAACAAACCATTGCTAAAAATGCCAAAACAAATATTTTCATTAGAATATTTGATCGAGCAACCTCGCTCGTTACATTAAGACTATAACCTTGTTTTAATAACAAGGGTATATATATAATATTTCTAATGATCTTAGGCATATAATAATAATATGTAAGCTCTAAGATCTTTCCATAAGGTAACTTCAATATTTTTATCCCTACAGCTTCTGCCTGGATAGAATCTGCTCCAGCACCATAGAGTTTGAAGTCATCTTTCTTCAAACTCTTAATTTTTTGCAGCCCCTGCAATGATTTACAGATACGAAAACCACAGTCGATATCTAATATCCAAGAATTTGAAATGGAAGAATTTAATGATAATATAGTATGTATCTCATACATACCTTTTGGTGCATTGTTTGCATCAAACTTCACGGTTGCAAGGTAAGTCTTGCAATTTCTCTTCTAATGATCTGCTTTGCCACAGTAAAAATAGGTCGTCTGTCCGGAGATCTTCTTCTCCTTTTTTTTCTTATTTATACCACTTTTAGGATTCAACCTTCTTTTTGAATCCTTTCTGCCTGCCTTCTTCTTAGTGATCCCATCCACAAGAAGAAGAGGAGCCTCATCTTTCTTGATATGGCTTTCTACCGTCTTGAGCATATTTAATAGCTCAGACAATGAAGAATTTATTTTATTCATGTGATAGTTCACGATAAACTGAGAAAATGATTTTGGGAGTGATTGCAGGATCAAATCCTGACTTAACTCCCCATCCATAACAAAACCTAATTGACTTAATCGAGTGATTAGGTCAATTACCATCAAAACATAATTTTATACAGATGTTCCTTCTGTCATTCTTGTACGAAATAACTACTTTGATATCTCATATCTAGCAGTCCTACTATGCTCTCTATAAAGCTCTTTTAGGTTGAGCAATATGGATTGAGTGTCCATGCCATCATGTTGCCTCTATAATTCATTATTCATGAAGGCAAGTATAATGCATTTGACAGTAAGGGAATCATTTTGCCACATCTGGTATGTGGACTTATCTTCATCTGTGGCATCATTTTCTAATAGCTTAGGATCAGGGGCATCAAGAATATAGGAGAGTTTTTCTTAACTGAGTACTATTTTAAGATTTCTCAACCAATCAACATAATTTTGACCAGTCAATTTATTTGAATCCAAAATTGAACGCAATGAAAGTGAAGAAGCTATTTATCTACATAATAAAGAACAACATATATAAGCAAATAACTCATGATGACAAACATAATTAAATTAGGACTTTAATTTAATTATGTCTCCCACTAAAAATATAACCCTCTTATAGATTTTCTTAGTGAGAATAAGATCCTAATTCCTTATAAAAAGTCTTATGGTTGCTCAACAAACCTGTTATAAGTTCATAAGTAGGAAACTCTTTTCAATTGCATTTAATGCAACTCTCATTTAACTTTTGCCTCTAAAATATTAATAGCCTTGTGTTAACACAACAAACTTTAATATTTTAGTTTAAGTAGAACCCTTCATTTTTATACAATCATAATGAAATATAACTACTTTTGTGGTTACACAATAAAGTAGTATATTCAAAATGCTGTAAGCATCTCAATGCACTAGATTAATATTACATCATTCCCCATAATAGATCTTGTGTTTACACAATAGAACTAATATGGTTTAGGACATAATAAGAAACTAGTATGAAGGAAGGTCTTAATGTAGTGAATATAATTCTAAGCATTTCAATCTAGAATTAAATTAATCGAATCAGCTAGGTAAATGGGAGAGAAGTGGGAGTCCCCCTGTTGCTTTCCTTAGACATCAATAAATTGGCTAGGTTAGACAACAGAATCAATTAAAAATCATGTTCTCTTTACCAATCATGAACCATTTTTTCTAGATACCAATTGATCAATTAGACATCCTGACTGATTCAGCTATAGATTAATTACACTACAACTAGATATAGTTTTATAGAGGGATTTAAATTATCTCGATATACATACTGATTTAAATCAAACTAAATATCTAATAGCATCGATAAAATATATATATCTATTAACATGTATTCTAGGACAACCATCATTATATAGTGAATACTTTCCACTATATCAGGACAATCTTTATAGAATAATATATATAACATAATCTCATTATGATAAGTAAAAGAATATGATCTCATCATATAAATAAAAACATGCTAAAAATATTATATCATATTTTTCATTTATGCCATTATACTATAAGCAAAGCATTATATGATTTAACCTAATAAGGCTTGCTCTGATACCACTGATAGGTTTGGTGTACATGATAGAAGCATGGATTTCAAAGCAAAATATGAAATCAAAATAAACCAAACCCAAAACCCTAGGACCACCTTATTAGCAATTAAATCATATAACATGCATTTGTAATATAAAAGAAAGTATTAGAACATACCTCTTATCGCTAAACCCTAAATTAACCCTGATTGTCGGTAGTAGTCTGTCAGGGGTTCCACCAGGTGCCCACATGTTCACCCTCCAATGTTGATCCACATAGAGACTTGATCAAGACACCAGCACCTCTGATTTATATAATTAAAATTCTTGTAATAAGAACTTTTAATTAAATGGGCAAGACCTTCTTAAGCCTTTATGTCACCTTCCTTGCCTTTCCTTATCTATCTTTCTTTTTCTTTTGTCTTCTTAATTTTCCTTCCTAATCTCTTAGTCTTAAGATGACTTCTTGTCCTTATAAAGATAAGGTCTAGACAAGAGAAAGGAAGAAAGAAAATTGGACAAAAAGAAACTCTTGTAAGAAAGAAAAGATAATGTTCACATCCTCGGACTCTTGATGCACACCCTTATTTATAATGTACGTAAGGATGCCAACAAAAATCTCACGCCCTTTCCTTATCCATTTCTCATGCCCCATCAGCCAATCTCACACCTTATCAGAAAAAATGAGATATAGACTTAGTCCAAGAGGTGCCTTAAAGTAGAAAGACTCTTCGGACTAATTCTACGTATTTTTTATGAAGAGTCGCGATGCTTCATCCATGGTGCCACCCTTTTCATCCATTAGATCATGAAACAAAGCCATCCAATGGCTCTAAAACGGGATGCCCATTCAGAAAGAAGGCATGGAAGAAAAACTTTGAATAGTTAAAGTCCCAAAAGCTTTTGACTTGGTCCAAGAGACGTCAAGGAGGAGTAGGTGGCTTGGGGTCTTGAGCGGCATGGTATCTTGGGCGACAAAACAATATGGGCGAAAAAATTTAAAAGGAAAAGAAGTCTTTTATCTGTAGAAGGACTCTTCTGCACCCCATATCTGATGTCCATGCCAATTAAAAAAAAATTATGCAACATAATATATGGGAAAAGTCAAAGAAGGTAGGTGTTATCTTATTCCATGTGCCAAAGTGTCCTTTGCGCATGAAATACTTTCCACGCACAAGAGAGAGACTCTCTGGCATGTGGGATGTAGATATGAGGCACCCAATCTGAAGCCCAATCAATCTAGATTAATCCAACTCAAGACCAAATCCTATTTGGCTCAAATCGGATCTAAATTAGCCCAAATCGGAAGCTGATTCGAATCCAATTCGAATCCTGGTGCTAGGGTTTGCTATATGTGCTAGCATATTCATCTTGCAAACATGGTCTAATCTAATTAGACCCTTAATCAATTCTCTTTGTGTGTGACCCATTGGGTTTCCACATCTAACCAGTAGTGAGTTTGGGTGTGATTTGACCTAATCTGGTTAGAACTCAACCAAACCGATTTAGGTCAAAACTAGCCAACCCAATTTGACTTAAATTAGAACACTTTCTAATTTAATGATCAAATTAAAATTTTAACTTGATCGAACTCACAAGACATGATTGACATCTAGCAACATATCATGACTATCCGAAAGATGTGAAATTTTGATGGAAATACCAAACATACCCTTCAGTGAAATTTACCATGCAACTAGATCCTTCGATCTCCCTGCATCCTGAATATGACTCTGGTATGGAAATATGTCAACCCCAATATCATATTCATTTCTCTTTCAATCTTATGATAATGATTCATTTAATGAAACATTAGAAATCATTTCTAATCATGCTTTGATCAAAGTCTTCTTGAATCATTATTTGTTTGAAGCAGGTAGGATGCTATTTCCTCTTACCAAGAATGATCGATTCCATATTAACCTACTCACAATCTTTATATATATAATCTACCATATCCAAAATATCTCGTACATAACTGAGTCATGAATGAGTTTTAACCAAAATATGAATTTATATATATAAGATTCTATGATAGTTTCAGGTCAAAGGATTACATGCACAAATTCCACTATGAGAACCATCTATTGACATGTAGATAAGACTCCATTAGATATTCTCAATTCAGATCAATTCAGTGAACTCATTCTATAATGAGCACCCACATTTTTGTATTAGTATCACACACAAGTTATTGTGAGATCAATCATCCTCTTAATTGAGCATACAAAGAATGTGCTAGTCTTACTGGAAAGCATTGATCCCTAACTCAATGTCTCATCGACTAGAAATATTTAAATTAGGGTTTTAAGATTTTAGGTCTCACTAGTATGATCTCATCATAATCCTAAAATCATAGCTCTAATTTATAGGGTTCATCATAATAATAAGACACTGCGTATGATGAAATAATTGTCTTTATTTAAAAATATCATTACATGAGTCTGGAAGACAAAGAACATCCCAAAAATAAATTGGCTTGAGGGCATAATCCTTTCAATTATATGGGAGTCTTGAGATGCAAGAAGCTTTGTGAAGTTGAAGAGAGCTCATTTGAGTTGCTCAACATATATATGGCCCTAAAGTTTTGACATAGGTGGAAGAAGGCAACTTCGGTAATGTCTAAGTCCTACCATGGCTAGGAAACAACTCCTAGTGCTACTACAATTAGACCTACATCATGATAGACCTCGTGTACGTGTAACACCAAGGCACTTTGGGGCCCAACACTAGTGTAAGAAGTCCAAAAGGCCTAGAAAACTAGAAACAATTTGGCCCAAAATGGAAAATTTAAAAAAAAAATTTCTTGCCAGCATGTGCTTGCATGTGCAGGGAACAGGGATGACTCAGATTAGGATTCATTTTCTTCCTTGACTAGAAGTCAACTTTAAGGAGATTTTGATGCCTAAATACCTCCCATGCTTCAATTCCAATTCTATTTCAATCCACTCCGAGACCCCTTCATCTTCCATGCCAACTTGGATCCCCATCATCGAACATCAATGGGATTTTTCTTCGTTTGGTTTCTTTTGGTTCATCCATCACTATGTTCGTCGGAGGAAGGCCATTGAAGCATCGGTGAAATGGGGTGATAACCTCTAATCTTCTAATTAAACTTCCTTGCCATCGCCTTTGACCTTAAGATCATAGATTCTGACTGAATAGTCATCATATTTCATCTCAAGAAAGATGCACTATTTTGATTTTTTCACTTTTTTTCTCCTTGAAGTTGGACCCCACCGCTTCTCTCCAGCTATCAATTTCTTGACATTGTATGGCTGATGTTGAAGCCTGAGCCACCGAAGATCCATGATGAGGCTCGATTTGATGGCCAAGTCTTGCTCTCCTTCATTTCCTCTGTTTCTTTCTCTTTTGAACCGCTGTTGTCACTACCTCTAGGTGATGCCACCTGCTATTGAACTTTTGGCCATAAAACACCACCACCACCTCCTTCCTCCCTCTATCTCTTTCCTAGAAGAATATCCAGCCCCTCCCCTATTTTGCAAAGAAAAAGAAAAGAGGAAGAAAAGGAAGAAAAATAAAAATAAAAATTTTAAAAAATGAAAAAAAAATTATCCATCTTTTTCTATAGTTTCTCCCTTTGCTTTCTCTCTCTTATTTCTTATCTAGTTTCTCTTCATATGGATTTTGAGTTGGAGTATTTTTAGTCGAGCCAAGCTCAAGCTTCTAGCTACTTGGCTTTGTTCGACTCGACTCAATTGCATCCCTATTTATAACTTGATAAAATTCCCAAGTTTACTTTCCTCACATCCCCCATATGCCATAAAGAAAAAAAAGGGAAAAAAAAAAGCTTAGCAGGAAAGCTAAATATTTCCGGAACATAATAATTTCTATTGCATCCTTGGAAAATTGGTTGACATTGCAATAAAAGTTGATCAATTAAAGTCTAGTGTGGCTTAAAGAACTGATATAACAAATCTTAATTTTTTGCAACTTAATCAAGAAATTAACAAATAAAATCTATCGTATCTATTTTTTTATGCACACCAACAAGAATGACTATAAAATATCAAACTTTATTGCTGGTATTCTTCCATACTAGCAAACTCATCATTCCACCTCTATGCAATCTATTGTAAGGAACTCATCAAGATCCATGATTGATTCCTGCACTCCTAGACTTGAAGGATCTGGGATAGGCTCAAGAATATCATACATGCACTCCACTTTATCACACTCTAACTGCTCATCATGTGGCTGCTGCTAGCTTCTTTCCCTATACTCGATCACATAGGTACTATTGGCTTCTTTTCCTCCTTGCCGCACTCTGTACCTTTTCTGAAACCACCACTGCATCCTTCTTCATAGACTCTTGCAATGCCTCTATAGGCTTCTATTCCTCCCTTAGATATTTCCTCGGCTAGGCATGTCCATGATGAGGTAGACAGAGCATTGTGCTGGTGCAGTCTCTTTTACTGCACGACTTAATGGGCAAGCTAGCTTCTTCCTTTTTCTTTACTTCGGTGGGCTCTTCTTGTTTGGCTAGTGGGGAGCTCTTGTTGATGCTAGCTTTTCTTGGACTTCCTCTTTTCTTCATTCTCTTCTATTTCCCCTCTTCTTGTCACATAGGATGAAGGAAAGCTTATGGCATTGAAGAGAGGTTGCTCAGCCCTTGAGCTTTTCATGAGTGGAAGAAGACATCTTCAATTTCGTCCAAGTCCTACCATGGCCAGGAAACAACTCTAGTCCTACTACAATTAGACTTCTTCCATTACAGTGGACTGTTTCCCAAAAAATACTCAAGAAAAACTTGGCCCCAGCCTTCCAACCGATATCCCATCACTTTGGCACGTACCTTTCCACTCCTCATGAATAACATGCCACATTACCCTTGTATTTCACTAATTCCTAGTTGCACATCATCCACCATGCCCATGCTCTAAGGTCTAATTATTACTTAAACTAGGTTCAATGCACCACACCAAATCCCACTCCACCCACCACCATCAAAACCCCCATTCGGATCCCATTCCCTCCCTAGCTCTTTCTCTCTCTTTCTCTCTTTTAATGAGTCTTCGTGGCTGTGTCTCTCTTCTTCTTGCATATTGGCACCCTAGTAGCTTCGTGTGCCACATTGTCATCACTGACGATAGATCTGACGATGGAGGAGTAGCAACGTCGGATGGGGCCGATGTTGGTGTAGTTGTTTTCATTGCTAGAGTGTGCAACATCGTTGTTGGAGGCAAAGGCCGTGGCAGCAATGCTGGCATGCAAGAAGCTCTGGGGGCTAGAGCAAGTGCAGCCCCTCGGACCACATATAGGTATTATTGATAAATCTCATGAAAAGAGTTTGTTCATACCGAGAAAAGTTTAAATAAAAATTTTTGATAAACTTTGAATATATTTAAATAGTATGATAAATGATAAGAGAAATAAATTGTCTCACCTAGGACTTGATTGGATTAGTCCGTTAATTTAAGAAGTAGAGGAAAAAGATATAGGCATTTATACTAAAATAGATTTCCGACTCTCATGTTAATGTTATCTAGAATTCTGCCCCAAGATACAATAGAGATGCCTTTTCTTGAAGCACTATCGTACAAAGGGTTGACAGACCTTTCAACATTCAGCAAAAGAAAAGGTAGAAGGAAAAAGCGATAGAGCAATAGAGAAAAGAGAAGGCAAAAGGCAATAACAGAAGAGAAAAGGATCATGATTTTTTTGATCATGAGAGGTCAGAGCTTGTAGCCTTCTACAAATGCCTCTAAATGGTCATTTGACTAGTTGATCATGATGGGGAAGTGACTGGTTAAATAAAATATGATCATTGAGGAAAATAGTCATTTGACTGCTTTATCACAAAGGAAAGTATATATTAAAAATATGATAAAAGAAAAAGAAACAAAAATAAAATAAAATTTACTTACCACAACATGTACAACACCCACCCCGCTCGTTGCATGTGAGCCGAGCCAGTGCTCATGTGGTGTAAAACCAACTTTCCTCCAAGGTCTAAGCAAGGTGGGCAAGGGAAGAAACTATATATATATATACACAATAAAATATTTTCCCTTTCTAATGTGCGACTAAAATCATAAAAAGGCTTTTAGGAGACTTTGGAGAGAAGAAACTTTGAGTTTTCCCTCCAAAACTCTAATAGTCCTTCTCAAAACTCAAAATTTCTAAAATAAATAAAAATAGTTATTTTAAAATTAAAATAATTGAAACTTTATTATTGAGTATTTATACCATGTAATGGGTGAAGTGTCTTAACCTCACTTAGAGTTTTCATCTTAAGGAATTGGAGTCTTCTTCCTTCCTTTTCTTTTTTTTGCCTTGCTTCGCATTAATTAAAGCTTTCTTTTCTTTCTTTTCTTTCTTTTCTTTCATCTCTTTCTTCTTTATTTTGTTCAGCTTCCCCTTAACTGTAGCTTTCTATCTCCTTTCTTACTTCTTTTTCATCTCATGCTTATGAGCCATAAAGCATAGGTTGGCCACTTCTTTCTATTTAAAGCTTGATTCATCTACTTGATTTGTTTTTTCATAACCAATTTCTAATGTATCCTATACTTCTTTTGTTGAAATATAATTAGATATCCAATTAAATACATTAGCATCTAAAAAATAATAAAGAACACTCATGGCCTTAGCATGCAGTTGCGCCATTTCCTTATCATATTCATCTTATTCCCTTTTGGGTTTGGGTGAAGCAATACCATTGTTGGGGATAAATCCCGCTCCTGCCGAAGCCCAGCCCGACGCTCAGCATAATGCAACCAGTAGCCGCAGAAGAGCTTCAGCGCACTGGTCTAGCCGAACTCCTTCAGCCGGCCTAACTGCCAAGCGACCGAACTCCCAGCGGCCGAACTTCTTCCAGCAGGCCGAACTGGTCAGCTCCCGAGCTTCTTCCGGACTCCCAGCGTCGAGACCGAAACTTCCTGGGCGGCCGAACTCCTTCGGACTCCCGGCCGAACTCCTTCGGACTCCCCACGGCCGAACTCCTTCGGACCGACTCCAAGCGGCCGAGCTTCAATGAAGTCCTCTCAGCGGCCGAACTCCTCAGCGGACGGGCTTTAGCGGAATCCCCAAGCGGTCGTCACTCAGGAGCCCGAACTCCTCAGCAGTCGTCACTGGGCCGAACTCCTCAGCGGTCGCCCTCATCGAACTTCGGCCGACCGAGCTCCTACCGAACTCTCAAGTGTCCAAGCCTCAGCCGAAGTCCAACAGCCGGCCGAACCCCAAACGGCCGAGCTTCGGATTCTCAGCAGCCGAACTCTTCAGCGGACGAGCCTTAGCTGCATACCTCCAGCCAGACGCCTATGGGAGCCGAACTCCCTCCTATCTTCCTCTTCAGGAGCCCGAACTCCTCCGAAATGGGCACACGACGAAGGCCTTCAACCCTTCATTCGGCAAGCTCTGCAACCATCACCATCAGTCAGTCCGCCGCACCATCAGTCACCGTCCACCGGGCGATAGCGACCCACTGTCAGGCGGCGATGGCTGTCACCCTCAATCCGCCGCACACGGCACCAGCCCGTGAGACTGACTCCGCCGAACCTCGAGCGGCCCGCCAGCACGCGGCTGCAGTTGTCACCATCAAGCTCCACTATATAAAGGACCCTCCCGACACGCTAAGGCTAAGCTCTCTGAACTCTCGACTCTCTAAGCTCTCCTCCTCATCTCTAAGCTCCGGAACTCATTCCGAGCACTCCATTACTGTTGGCCGGAAACTAACTTGACCGTCGGAGGGTCCTGCCGGAGCCACCCCCCACCGGTTCCGGACGGGACTTCATTTTGCAGGTCCCCGGCGGCGACCTCAGCGGCCTCGACTCCGGCGACCTCCGGCGAAGATGGATTTCTGCACCAACAGATTGGCGCTAGAAGGAGGGCCTGAACCTTCGAGGTTCCCTTGTTCTTAAAGGAGTGCTCGGCGACTCTTCTCTTCCCTCTCCGAAGATCCCCCTTTCTCTCTCGAAAGAAAATGCCCCCCAGGAGAGCCTTGACCCGGCGATCGGCGGCCTCCGCAGCCCGATCCAGTTCGGGTCCGTCTGCCCCCGCTCCGGCCCCGGCTACCCGAGCTCACTCCGTAGCCGCGGTGGACGCGGAGCAGTTCAGCCTGCTTGCCCAGCAGGTCCGCGACCTTACGGAGGCAGTGCGGGCGATGCAGGCCTTGCATCCGCGGGACCCGGTATCAGCTCGACCGGCGCAGGATTCCCCGAAGTCCCGGGGTCCGGCCCAGGGGCGACCAGCATGGACTACCCGACCTTCAGTCCCCGGAAGGGGAAAGCAGCCGGGGGAGAGCCCCCGCTCGGACCACGGCTCGACCCAGGGAGAAGCTCCGCGCCCATTCTGCGAGAAGACTTTGGAGATCAAGGATTGCGAGGACCTCCTGAATCAAAGGCTCTTGGAAATGAGCCGACGCGTAGAGGAACTTCGTCATACTCCCTCCTCCCGCGGTAACGACGTCTGCACTGACCCCCCTTTTTCGCAGAAAATCATGCAGGAGCCGATCCCGCCGAACTTCAAACTCCCACAGTTTGAGAGCTACGACGGGACCACCGACCCGGTCGACCATTTGGAAGCCTTTCGGACGACGATGCTGCTCCACGGCGTGCCAGACGCCATATTGTGCCGGGCCTTCCCCTCTACCCTTAAAGGAGCTGCCAGGAATTGGTACTCGGCGCTCAAGCCGAGTACCATCTTATCGTTTGACCAGATGAGTCAACAGTTCGCAGCCCACTTCATCAGTAGCAGGCGGCCCCGCCGAGGTTCGGATTCCTTGATGGCCATCAGGCAAAAGGAGGGGGAACCCATCCGGGCTTATGTCACCCGGTTTAACGCTGCCGCGCTGGAAGTCCGGAACCTGGACCCATCAGTCGCCATGGCCGCCCTCAAGGGCGGCCTCCGGAAGAACGACTTGTTGTTCTCCCTGGAAAAGAAGTATCCAAGGAATTTCGCGGACATGCTTGCTCGGGCTGAAGGATACGCCCGGGCAGAGGAGGCCTTCAAGGCCAGGGATGACGAAGCCGACGGTGAAGCGGCGAGCTGAAGGGCCGAGCAGGTCCATCGAGGGAGAGAAGCGGAGTAAAGCTCGGCGGCGCTCCCGGACTCCTCCCGGTCATTGGCGGACCCGAACTCTCCAAGGGAACCCGAGGTGGGGAAGCCCAGAAGGAACAGGCGCGCCGAGGTTCTCCTCAGCGCCGAAGCTCTCCCCGACAAAGGTTCCGCAACTACGCCCCCCTCAACACTCCGAAGGCCCAAGTGCTGATGGAAATCGGGGAACAGCTTCCGAGGCCGGACCAAATGCGTTCCCGACCCAGCAAACGCGACCCCAACAAGTTTTGCCGCTATCATCGCGACCACGGCCACGACACCGAAGAGTGCGTCCAGCTCCGAGACGAGATCGAAAAGCTCGTCAGGCGAGGTAGACTCGGCCGATTCCTGCAAAGACGGCCCGAAGAGCGAGGGGAGCGGCTAAGGGCGGTACCATCGGGTAGGGAGAGCCAGGAAGGTCGGCCGCCCCTTGGCGTCATCAACACTATCTCGGGCTGCGAAGAAGCGGAGGATCGCAGAGCCCGTGGCCTTCACCGAGGAGGGCGGTCGGGGAATCCAATTTCCACACAGTAACGTAGTTGTAATTTCCTTAAATATCGCTGACTACGATGTACGCTGCATTTTGCTAGATAACGGAAGTTCGGCCGATGTATTGTCCTACGATGCCTTCTTAAAAATTGTCCCTGCCCGACGACCACTTGGAGCCGATAAATTCCCCGCTGGTAGGATTTACCAGCAACACCGTACCAGCCGAAGTCTGCTCCGAATCGGGGAGGCCAGCGCATGGTAGAGGAGGTCGTCTGGATGGGACTTGCTGCCCGAGGGAGCTCCGAGGAACAACGCCCCGTCGACCCCTCAAACGAGAACGCGCTGTCCGCGACTTCCCTTCGGTAAAATTCTCCCCTCTGAATAATATTACTTTCTGGATGCGAAAACTATGTGATGACAGGGAAGCAGCAGTCAATAATCGCCGCGTTAGGAACAGGAGGAGAACCTCGTCCTAACGCGAGCAACAAGCTCGGCTGCAGGAGATAAGATCTCCCCCGAGGGAAGCTCGGCCGCAGGAGATAAGATCTCCCCCGAGCGCGCACTTCGGCTGCAGGAGATAAGATCTCCCCCGAGGGAAGCTCGGCCGCAGGAGATAAGATCTCCCCCGAGCGCGCACTTCAACCTCGGCTGCAGGAGATAAGATCTCCCCCGAGGGAAGCTCGGCCGCAGGAGATAAGATCTCCCCCGAGCGCGCACTTCAACCTCGGCTAGGAGATCTCCTCTCCGT